>UZAN01040231.1:39523-53160 GCA_900618425.1 Echinostoma caproni
GAAACTGACGACCTTCATGAATATGAAAAGAAAGCCGTCGAGTTCTACAGACGATATGCCAAACTTTAGAGGTCTACTAGAGATTTGCATCCATAAAAGCTCAGATATATATAATACAGCTTACCGGGGATAATGGTTTAGAGCCAACTGATACCGGTTTGAATAGGAAAGACAAACGTGACAATATTGGGAGACATTCAAAATATTTGAAGGGAATGAGAGATATCGGATGTGGCCGAAAATCGTTGCACGTTCTCCAAGTGGTCAGAAAATTGCCAAAGAACAGAAGAATTAGAGATGTCTTGACATCAAATAATATCGCCAGGGTATTTGTAGTGTTAGCAGACAATTCACTAATATAGGCATAACGTTAATATCGAAAAGGACGCAACATTTGAGTACTCCGGAGGTGCCCAGCATTGGTTTGAACTTCCTCCGATTCAAGCTGATGCAACGAGGTCTCCCAGTGAACCAAGCTAACAACCGCCTCGGACAACCAAAGGTCTCCAATTTTCGAGTGAGACGGGATCAAAAAATATAATCAAAAGATGTGCATCGCAGAAAGACAAAGAAAACAGATTTTGCATAGTCATTGAAGGATTGACTAATTATATGTCAAAGTGAGAAAACTGCCTGGGGACCAGTACATCACAAGAAACCGACAATCGATCAATACAATAATTTTCTTAGAGCCGTATCAGGAAGCTAGAAAACGATACTAGGAACTTCCTCGGCATGCATGACCGCGTTCGGCGAGCATACAAATTGGTGATAAAAAAAGAAAATACCAAATGATGAAACATTAGCCTGTTTACTTAGCAATAACAGTCAAATATAACACGATGGCAAATACAGTCGAAAGAAGACTGAAAAATATCATCACAAACAATAATCGTGCAGCCGATCCTGGCATTCTGTTCACTTCTCGACTGTGTTTATTTTGAACTAAACCTCACCGCGACTGCACGTTGGGTGGATCGGTCTGCTTGCTCTTGTGACAGAGAGCAAGAGTAATTTGAACCACAAAGGTTTATCTCAATACAACAAAAATCATCGTCGTGACTGGTTGAACTGAAGAACAATGAAATGGTTCAACAATAATTACTTTCCATTTTATTGAAAATCTTTATGTCACCAGGTCATCTTTCTTCGGCTCACAGAGTCGCCATTCACGTATCAATCGAGCCGGACTTTCACTTGAAAACACATGGATGAGATAATGCTTTATCAAAAATTTTCCTCGTACTTTTGGTTCCAATTCCATCGTTCAAACGTTCCAATAGAACTCGTTTCACCATTTCGTTCACCTGTAAACTTGTTTTCAGGAATGTCATCCAGCGCATAGAGCTACATGCATGGGTCACGGGTAAATCGATTTTTTTAATTGAGCTATGTGTTATTTAGCTCGGTTTATTCCAAATCAGGTTGGAGATTGCATGTATTGCAACATGCCAATGAATATAAACATGACAGTTTTCTTGCGAAGCATGTAATTTTAGTCTCAAAAATGTACTGTTTCCATATGACTCAAAAACAATGTACTCCTCCTTCAACAACGTTTCCGTCAATTTGATTATAGACCTGGAGCAGCCATTATTTGTAAGATTGAAATTTAACGGGCCTTAACGGAACCTACGATAACTCGCAATATTTCAACCAAAACAGCAATGGAAGCTGATGAAGTCGATACACATTTTACGACCCCGAAAGCGGCACAAGCCGTATTGCCGCAGATGAAAAATTAACGAATAAAAAGTTTTAACTTGAGCGATTGATCGCCGTATCACCACTGTGCTGTGGGTTTCAAGTTCAGCAGTCAGCCCGCTCACGCAATAGCTTTTGCAGTGCAGTTTTATCGTCTTCAGACCTGGTTCCATGGTCATCACATTTGGATTAATCGATTTGCTACTCAAAGCACAGCTGGCCAGTTTCATTAACTGAACATTCAGACCAAATTTTTAATGGGCTGGAAAGTGTAATACTGTTAACAATGTTATTTGTATTAAACGGTGGAAAATTATTTTTAGGCTGCCATACGACCGCTCAGCACTCTCTCCTGAGTGATACCTGGGTGTAATTAAGAGTGGTTGAAATTCATGATTCAGTTCAGTGACCTCATCATGGAATATAGTCCACTGAATGTAAAGCACAGTTGGCTCACGCATCGTCCCAAAGAAGATTGTACTTTGTATTTGTATGTACCTTTTTTGTTTGATATTCTTACCATTAGAAAAATGTAAAATTATTTTGTAAATTTATAGGTTTACAGGTTACAAGTTTGTTTAACTCATACTTGTTGCAATCTGTCAATGGCCTTTCGTTAGGGCCACTGTATCTTTTGACATACAACAAGCCTTTGATGAAACCGTTCTTCGGGTGACCCTCATTGCACCCCGAACTTTGCCTTACCCTGAACATTAACCCCATAAGCAATGAACTTTCACAGTCATATCGCGTCAAATAGCAATAGGCACACACCTCTTCGCTAACTAACATGGGTACGTCTGCACATAATATTATAATTTGTTTTTTCTATCAGACCATGAGAAGCTTTGTGGTTAGACACTCACACCACCGCCACCACCACTCAATTCTTGGTTTGTTATGGCTTTTGAGAGGTGAGAGATGACCGAGGTACATATCACTCCTCGCTTAAGTTGTCTGATGAGCTAGGAGAATAACTCCGTAAAACGCACTGCAGGAATGTTTTCATTATATTTCACTATTTAAAAGACGAACGTCATCGAATGTTAGCGTAGTAAGGTTCAGTGTATAGGTATTTCTTCACGTAATATTTACAAATCAAGATAGGAGTGTCTGCACATAAAATGAAACAAGGAACCACTTAAGGTCTACGAGATTTTTATAAGGATGTGATTGTTCGGTTGTTCCGTCTTTGCGATGTTCAGAATTGCAAAGGATCTTTTAATGCAGCAGTGAAGCATATCCATCGTTCATCCCCACCCAGTCAAGAAGTTCTTGTACAGTCACTTTTGGATTTATGCTTACTGTATTGCATTGTTATTTATCAATGGGGTTTGTGATGCATATAATAAGATTTTGGTTGATAGACAATTTTGCATTCGTATAGTAATTCGATTTACAAATTTCGGATCAAAGATAGTGGATTCATATCGATTGGCTTAATGCCAAATTTTCGCTTTCGTTACCCTACCAGAACAATAGTACGAACTTTCCTTGAATGAACAACATGATATTTATGAAAAAATGCCTGAAAATGATTACTCAGTTTAGACGTTGAGTAACAGTGCATTTCTATATCAGTAAAACTGCACGATTGCAATCAGACGTTGGAGGGAAAAGATGTTTTAAACGTTCCATTAGCCCCATGGAACACAAGGAGGGTAGCAACCGCGAGGCGAGCAAGCTCGTTTTCAGTTATTCGTAGTCATGCTTTTACATAACAGTAAATATGACTAAGAACAAGAAGAAACAGGGAATCAGATTTGAATCCTAATGGTTCAACCCTGGCTCCACTCAGGAGTGCATGTGTGCTTCTGTGGAATTGATCAGAGTGTCGAAATTCCAATTGATTACACACATGTTTGAGTGGATGAATCAGGCTAGGGGAGACGAAATGATTGCACATATTTCTTCTGGGCGCACTAGCGTGAGGGTGGCGAGGGGTGTGTGAATCAAGATAATTATGGCCTCTAGCTTGACTAAGATACAATGCTCCACTGTTCTCGATTAACAACGTCGAATCTGTTAAATTGGTCGGAACGCGCCGAGTGATTTGACTCAACGAGATGCGGACACAGCGCTCTTAATTGTCTTACTTGTTCTTTCCCCCATCCAAGCCGGTGGAGTTTGCGAACGCGATCGGATAAGCACCTGGTCGTCCGACCAATGTACCTAGTACTATAGGATCAGGTGAATGAGTATACACATAATGAGTCTGTAGAATCTGGCACTGTATCCTTCATTTGGAAACCCATAATCGGTTTGGATGCAAACACAGCTTTTAATTGTGCAGTGCAAAATCTTCTGCTTACATTAACTGTGAGCTTCCTTTGAATGATTTCCGCCTCCTTATCCCCCTTGAATAGCAGATGCACATAGGTAGACTTCTTCAATGCTCCTTTTTCCTTTGCCGTTCCTCGTGTTCTAGCATTGCTCTATCGATAAATCGTTCGAGTTAGCCATTCTGCGAAAAACAATGTATGAACTAAAGTTCATTGTCGATGGGGTTCGCCTTGTATATTTTCTTCGCTGTTTGAATCCAAGAATAAATTATAATTCTCTTTCTCTGAAGAGGGGCAAAATTATGTAAATGGACATACTGTCCATTCCAGGTTATTTTTTATGCACCGAGCTATCGCTGCGGTGTCTTATGAGTACGTTCAGAAACGCTAGACTATTGGTCCTTGTCTGTTGCCAGAGTAAAATTTACGTTCCGATAGGCAGTGTTGAACATCCGATTGTTGTCCGCATTTGCATCTGCTATTCATCATACATCTGAAACGTTTCGTTTGTATGGGGTACACTGTCTGACACAAGGCTCAATGGGATCGCTCTCAGGTTTCACCATAAAGGTGTCAGCGAATAATGACCATTATAACCGCATTTTTCTGGCGTTATAATTCACGACTGAATTGAACCTGGACGTTATGCGTCCATACGAATAACAATTGTTTTAGTTCATCCCGCGTAATGCACAAGTGGATGTTGTTTTCGTGAATAAATCTGCACACTTACATTTCAAATTCACAGAAGCACACATATGCATATGATCGGAGTCAGAGCTGAAACATTAGGACTAGAGTCTCTCATTCCCTGTTTGTTCTTGTTGTTAGTCATATAGAATGTCATGTAAAGGCATGATTACGAAAAGCTGGAAACAATCTTGTTCGTCATGTTGTTGCTGCTCTCTAAATGAAGCCTTTTCAAACGGCAAATACGTTTCTCTCACAAATCAAACTGATTTAATCACGGGAGGTCACATTATCTCGAAAACTAAAGAAATGAACTAAAAGCAAATAACATCGTGTTGTTTTCACGGAGACATGAAATGGATCAACAAAGAGCAGTTGTGTAATAATGATAACAGCGAACTGACACAACAAACATTGATGAAATGTTTGCAGTCTATTTGTCTTGCTCAGCGTACGAAACAAAACTAGCTTTCTCAATGGACACTGAGTCCAAATGAATTAGATTGAAGTACACAGGGAATTCATTCATGCTTATTTCGGTAATTTTGTGAAAGAAAAATCACGAGTGTCCTAGCTGGCCCGGCTTGGATTGTATCGAGAAGATAGTCAACCTGTCGGTTTGATACTACGTTTCACGACGATATATGCATGAAACCCGTTTTAATCGGACAAATAAGTCCCACTAATTTTCTGATAAAACAACTACACTTTTCGCCTATAATGTTCAGGTATAAAACGCTCAAGGTTGAAAAACCTGTGCCTTTTCTTTGTTTTTTAACATTACCGTTCATTCAAAGAAAGCTTTACCTTGTCATGCATTTCCGACATTTTATGAGGATCATATTATTCAACGGATTACAAGACAAAACAACAAAGGTTCCACTTATTGGTCAGTATCTCAAATAAGTCAGAACCATCATTCTAGTCAACTGCTATGGAAAAGTGAAAAAAAGTTAATAATTGAAGTATAACCCGCGTTTTACCCATTGGTGAATCATAAACGTTCTCCATATTTTAAATTTCATTCGCATTACAGAAACGCCATTTTGAATCATTTCACTTATCTGTTGCACATGCGAACATGAATATCAATAATCAATGAGCCTGGTGACCTTAAATTAACCAAATTGGTTTTTGTTTCCCCGTTCAATTCATTTTGACAGAATACAGGTTTGAGGTTATTTCTTAGAGAAATGGCAATAAATAACACAAGTTGGATTATTACATCTCCACGTATATGATATCATAGTTTATTCACTTTAGTGCAAGATTTGTGTTGGCATTTAGAAAATGTTTTCCCATTTCGAGACAAGCTGCAATATGAACAGAACAGTAGAGCGTACCAGTTACGCTAATAATCAATATCAATTCGGAGCATGCCCACCTCAATGGGTATATCAAATCTGGTATTTAGTTGCCCACATTCTACGTGATACGGCACAACACCTCCTCAAAATAGATATTAGAAACTGCAATCATCACCCATAATGCCAACAGACATTGTGTTTATCAGTGAAGATATTTCCGATCAATTAGGAACCGTTTAGGTAAACGTAAAAATGGTTGGAACATTATTCCAAAGGAAGGTTGTCAGAAAAGCTGTTCAATCGTGCCTAAAGGCGTTCAAAAAGGAATCAGGTCCACATTGCAATTGGCTCTGGAACTCAATCACGAATACTGATTCTGAAATGCATGGACCGAGTAAGAGTCCATAATGCGAATTGTGGCAGTTCCTAAACATATATACCAGTAATGTTACCAATAATTTTTATGGATCACTTTCTCAAAATACGGATGCGTTCTTGATTTGCTTTCAAAATCATTTAACTAAAAATAATGACCATCAGCAACCTGACGGAAAACAATTGAACTGGCGAAGAGGCATGAATGAATCCTATGGATGTGTGCATTGCAAGTCTTTCATGTATTCAGTACTGGAATAATTTTATTGAATTCAATGCATTAAAAAATATAACCGTTTTCCCCAACGAAATGAAATTCTTTCGGAGGTTTTCAGAAACAAGCACATGGGTTTGTTCCAAAATGATAACAGTCAGTTTACATATTGAGTCAAACGATTGTACACATTCACAGGGTCTTTTTCAAGCTCACATAACCTGCGGAGAGTGGGAAAACATCGTGCTCAAAAATTTGCTTCTCTTTGGGCTACTTCTTCATGACCAACACTTCGTAGCTGTTTTTCCTGTGCTCGCGACCACCATAGGGGAAATATGCGGAATCATGTCCCTGGTGAACCTGAGGTACAGAAAGAAACATGTGAACAACCAGAGAATCATGTATCATATTTTCGCAAAATCACATGTTATTCCGCTTGTTTGAAGTTGATGAAAGACTAACAAACAATCAACCACTGAGGAAACAAGTTCAGACTGAAAATAAACATGGGTCTAGTAAAATCACGCTTACTGCGAACGAACAACAGAGGTGGTGGTTTGAAAAGCACCCCAGGAACATATAAACATAATTTTGTCATTATTACAGTTATAGGCATTACTGTTACAAAATGTAGAACGAAGTTACCCAGAATCGTCTGAGTAATCTTCAACCGAATATGTGGAGAAATACTAAACGTTGCCCATGAAAGCCAATGAACCCTAAATTAGTGTATGTATACTATCTGTTTATTGCCATCTATCGAACAGACGTTTTTATGGATTGAACAGAATCAAGAAAGCTCTGGGTGATGAAAATGAAATACTTATTTGTCAAAGATACTCTGCATCACAGAAACAATAATTGCTTTGTTTTCTTTGGAAAAATACTCAATCCGTTTGTGGAAACAAATTGTTTAGATACTACTTCCGAGACACTGATCAAGACCGTTGTTACTGAGACATATTCAAGACAAAGAGATTACAATGCGCTTCGTTGAATACTTGAAACTGGCTATGTTATTCACACAGTTGAACAGTAACAATTTACTCATGTTTGAAAAAAGTCTCCAATATTCATGAGGAGTAATTTGACATTTGTCAATAAAATCTCGTTAGGTGTTCTTGCTCGAATTATTCAAATTGCTTTTCACTAATGCTTCTGATTAAAATGTCCAGAATATGTGATAAGCAAATGGGTCGAAGGAACAAAATCTGTTTCCTAGTTGACAATTAGTATCTCTAAGTTCGCAAGAAACTGTCTCGTTCGTTGATGGATTTTACAACACACTCTCGCGGTTTTCACATATATAATGCAAAACGCGCCATAGAACAGATCAGTCGTGGTCATCTATCTACTTTTGTTCGCACTCAGTCACACGTGTACATATGTATTATAGCGTGCCACCAAAACAGACGCATTGCAGAAACGAGCGAAATGAAAGAGACTTCGTCGAGTCAGTTCCGTTAATAATTACAAACACTTTCAAGCAGCAGAACTCACCTTCCCAACCACACACTCGCCTTCGATTTCCGAGCGTGCAATGTACAAACATTCACCGGATTCAGAAAGACCAGCTATGATGGCATATTTAGGAACATTTCCATTATACGCACGCTCCCAGTGATAGCTGAGGAATGAGGAAAATTGATGGGTAATGTGTTTGAAAAATAACATGGTCTGTTGCGAGATAAAATTGTGTTATATCAGTTGAACAAAAAACAAATTATTGTAAATATACACTGGCAGGCAAACACATTCTCTACTGGAGATCGAATAATATAAGTAACGTAAACTCACTAGTGCAGTAATGGACTACCTAGAATTTATTTTATAGTTTAAAGATCAATAACATTTCTTGTTTTATTACGACATATTAGGAGTATAAGATAGTTGTTTTGATTGGGAATGTATATTGAGAGCGCAAATGAAGTTTATTCCAGTTTTAGTTCAATCCGAGCGATTAAGTGAGCATTAAAAATGAACATGGTAGTCAACAACTCCACCTAATTGTTACTGTTTGTCCGCATAGGGTTCTCACGGACCAGTTTCTACAAAATGAAAATGAGTTTTGTTCTTAACTTCCAAATAATCACAAGGGCAAATGGCGTCAGCTCTCCGTGTTCAGTGTTGAAAAGGTCGACTGCTGCTTATAAAAATGTATTTGCTTCAAACATGGGGGATACGTTCGAATAACAATGTCACAACCACTTTTTTTGGAAAATCTTACAGTTCTGTTGAGGCGGCTTTGCTTGTGATTGCTTACTGACATTGAAAGTGAATTTTCTTGGCCAGAATTGAAAGGCATTCGAGGTCAACCGATCAAAATATCAGTGTCCTTAGACCGCGTTTTTCTTGCACTCAAGCTGTTGAATTTTACTACAAATATTATTATATCCCATGTTTTCCAATTCAATAGGGCTACTTTGGGAGACCATGTGTATGCTTTTAGACAGTACAATGAATAGATCGGCCTTTTTATTCATTGTTTCGATTCCGTGTTTTTCATAGAAATTCTGCATTTTGTGGATCAATCAGAAACACTCCATTTGTTTGACGAGCTACAACCGTATTGATTACATTTAGAAACATCTGGACAAGTGATGGGCGAGAAATTTGTGAACTGCGTCGGATCAAATTGTTTTAACCCACAAAAGATTATTCCCAGGTGACCCTCGCCCTCGACATATGTTGCAGTACATAAACCAGTCTTGACCGGGATGTTTATCCCCGTGATATAGTAACTGATGGAACCGTTGGTTTGTAACTAAAAGAGGGCAAAAGGGCACGTTGTGATAGATTGGCGTTCACTGGACGTAATCTGCTGACAGATCGATCAACCTGGTCAGTTTTAATCTACACAGCAGTTAAAAACTAAAGCATATTAGATTTTGTGTTGTTCACTAAAAAACGGGCGTTTAAATAAATGTTACTGCAAAAACAGGAGGACTATTTTGATGTTATGCGACTGATTGAAAGGATGTTAGCTGCTTTCCAAAACAGTGAACGATTCCACAATTTGACACCAGAACGGTATAATCAAGCACTATTTAATGGTCTGTCTAACATATCAGACTTACCACTTCGATGTATCTGGCGCTTTGGTGTCACACAGAACTTCATATGAGTGGTATTCATGCTCGCGACCACCATAAGGCACATAGGCTTTGTTTAGCCGGCTCACAACTTTAGCTGGTATCATATCGCCCTCGTGCATTACACGACCAATATAGATACCGTCACCAGCTTCGATTGCGTTGTGTGGTACGTGCCCATCATGGTCATGCACCCATGAAAGACCCACTTGGAAACCTTTATCGATGCGTGACATTGGAAGCTGAAATGCAAGGTTCACCAAAGAAACATGCAGGTACAAGCAGCGAATTGGGATCGTGTCTGCCAGTATTCATTCGCGTTAGAAATACACTTTAGAAAAATTATGAATTGTGACATAGAACAGACAAGCTCTTTAGATCAACTTTACCACAAAAACCTATGCCAACGTTACATCCTTTTTAACTCGGAAAATAGGGTATAAAATCTTCATTTTAGGGATAATAGCATGTTGTGTATTGTTCTTTAAATGTATTAAGTAATATTACAGCTGTTATTCATACCTTGGGTGTACCGGTTCATTCTGGGAATAAGATTGATTGATATGATCGCATTTGTAATAAAATACATTATAACCAAATTATATTCTACTCGTTGGTGTACTTTTCACCGTGATTTCACACAAAAAACAAAAATAGATGCCAGTTTTGCTGGCTCACTCACTAGAAATGTGATCGCAAGGATTAAGGCAGTAATGCTGTACACCCGTGCGCTACCTTACCAAAACTGATCCAGTATTGTTAGGTTTACGTAAACACCAGTTAGTCACCGTGCTGTATCTGCGCTGTATATGTGATATCTCTCCACCAAAATTATCGTACGCCTATAAAGGTCCCAGTTATTATATTTCAGTTTTATTGCTGCAGATAAAACAAAAATAATGATCTGCACAATAGACTGTTTGGCAGCTAAAAATAACAAATAAATCGATTTTCGACTTGGAACTTATAAATAACTTATCTGAAATCCAATATACTGTATAACCAACATTCCATGTAACCAAAAAAATCTGATTACTCCTTAGAGTAATCAGAAGCAAAACAGATTCGATATCTTCACCGGAATAAGCAGGAACGTAAACTCATGTAACATCAGTGACCGACCAACAATACTGATAGACAACACTTTTCAGATTCCAAAGATTAGGAAATAAGCAAACATTAGTAATTGTTTGCTGCAACCTTGTTTCATTATGGTGATGAAGTTCATGTTTGATTAATTCAGCGTATAAATTTTGGAGTCTGGTGGATGAGGTCATTTGTTGTATACAACAAAAAACCGAAAGCATAGGGACTGCTGTACGGCTGTTCCAATCTCGTTAAGTGGCAATTCGTCGACTTGAGTTCCCGAGGTCGATTGGCAGATAGGTCAAGGAAATCTCACCTACATTCGTGATCCAGAAAGGTCAAAATATATGCTCAAATCATGCATTGCTGCTCCTGTACGTAATTATCAAACTGTTGCATTAGTCAATAAGACGTTGGTCAGAATGGAAACGTAGCATACATGAGTTAAGTTAACTTACTAAGGTTTTCGTTACAGAGTATGATCTAGAGTACAATGGTGCACACTTTTATAGTCAAGTTTTTTGTGTGCCACGGTCTCATCTTTGGTCGAAAATGAACCTTGGTCTATTCCCATGAAGCGTGGAGGGGTTTACACAGAGAGCGAGCAGAATTAGAACTCGTGTATCAACTCACGCGTACACAGAGAAACACAGCTATCATGATCAGCACACAATCACCGGTCTGTTTGTTCTAGGGCGTTGGGTTTTGTTCTGTATGCCGCGCTCGTAGCTCACTGAACATGGACTCTGAAATTAATGCTGGGTCGACATGATTATGCGCCGTTTTCATGCTCTTTCTCTCACTCCTGTATACACACTTGTATGATAGCTTCAAAAGTTGGTGGACTTTAAATGGTGTCCACAAAACATCCTACAATAGAAAAATATGTGCATGTGCGTGTGAATTGAATAAGGCTGTCAAGCGCGTGGTATGCATGTGCTATACTCCCGTGTTTCATGGAGATTAAAGTCCCAGTAGTGAGGATTCATAGCAGAATTAGACGTACGTTCCTGTTGTTCGATACGGCTTGCGGTTGCCATGTGGTCGTGTCACAAAGAGTACAAAGTTGCGGTACGATTCGAATAAATGTGGAGGCTGAGGCAAATCGCATGCGTCTGTTTGGATATTTTGCCTGCATTGTCTGGACCAGATGAAATTTAGTTAAAGAATAAATCGAGAAATAAAATCACAAATCCATCAACCCAACTGGAGCTCGAACCCGTGACCTCACAGGCAGGAAGTAAGCGTACTACCCACTCGACCACTGGGAACCTGATCGGACCGTTTTTCATTTTCCATTTACAAGGTATAGCATAGCCCATCTTTGTTGCAGGCCACATACCCTGCTCATCTCAGCACTATTCAGGTTGTGAATGTTTCCAACCGAGTCATAACCCGGGTTATGCAATAGACTGAATCGCTTATTACCGTTGAACAGTGGCTTGGCAACCTCTGATAAGGGCACCTCGTGCTAGACGTTTACACCTCATGTTTGCAACCCGGAGTATTTCAAATTAAAACACAACCAAATTAACTTAATTTGTTGACTGTTATTTATTCGATGAATCAGCAATCGCCTTACCGCTACGCCTTCACCCTTTGTCTGACACATTCCTTATTCCTTATACGCTGTGGGTTACACTCAATAAGTAAAACATTGTTTCGAGTGGAAATGAACTTTGGTTTGTTGGAAAGTAAACCCTGTGAAAATATTCCACAACATATTATTGATTAGTGTTTCTGAATGTAATGTTTGGCATAACTCGAACGCATGCATCCGACTAAGTAGACTAGGAACATTTTCAAATGCCATATTTTCATCTGTTTTTTTAATGTATATCTTGGGGCTAAAACACTGTTTTGATTCACATCCAACCAAGTTCACTTGGTATAAACAAAAGACGGACTATCGACGGATTTGAAGGTTTTAGCGTTCATAAATTTGCTTTTCCCTTTGGAGATTCTCCGAAAGCGTTAGTATGGATGTTGATGGTTTCGTGGTTTAAGGCTAGTCATCCTTGGCCAAATGCACCCATACAAGCATTAGGGGTAATTTGGGATCAAATTAAATGAACAAAACCCGATATCTCCAGCCACATCAAGGCCTGTAAACCATGTGCGTTTCACCTCGGGGATTTTAATAATCTGAATTCAACGCGTTAGCAAATTTATACCCGATAAACTCCAAAATGCACAAGTTCATCGGGGGTACATTTTCTAGTAAATCGAAATCAGATCAGAAGACTTCGTTTGTTGGAAAACGTATCGCGCATGCCCAGCGGTTGTCTGGTGCGCCACGCCCTATTCGTTGTAGCCGCTTCGAGCTATAGGAAACCAAATGGCGTTCAACAAATGATGTGTTCACGAGGCGTGAAGGAAAGCACCGAGCCTTTAGGTAGAGTAGATGAATCTCGCTTTCCAGGCTAGGACGATAAAAACACACTCAATCGGTTGCGATCAACCCTAAAAGATACTGCATACCACTTTCTGTTTCAGTGCAAAATTCGGATAATTTCAAACAACACCCAGAAATATTGATTTGGATGAAACTTGAATTTCAGTTATTAGGATGGTCATAGGTGATATGTTTATTCTAGGAAACAGACCAAAAAACAAAGTTTTATTAATCATTTTCATTATGTTCGTTTTACGAGCAAACAAAGCTGGAATGCGTCAATGTGTCTATGCTATAAAAACTGATCATCATCAGTATACTGTTACCGTGTGTGAAAAATAGCATCGGTCTTCCTGCTATTATCAAACAGCGGTTCATTGCAACAGCAACGTAAATAAAGGGACCGTCTGAAAATGTATATCCATACAAATGCCAATTGGTGGATTTGAATTTAGATTCAATGGCAACGCACACATTCTCTCTGAGACTGGT
>UZAN01040231.1:53979-83416 GCA_900618425.1 Echinostoma caproni
ATTTAATTTGATGAATGTTGGTGAAATTTTCGATGATCTTAAACTTTTATAAGAATGTCGAATAATATGATTCATTTACATAGCGATTTTCGTTATACACAACCTATCTTGTAAAAAACCGCATGGATCGGAAATCTTTCACCTCTATCATAACCCAAGACGCTATTGGTGAAATGCACGAGACGCCCCGCCCACAGCAAGCTCGTAAAGATGGGTTGTCTTGTATGAGGTGCAGATCAATAAAAATGGTCCGATTAACTGGTCACTGATCCGGTAGGTGGTACTTTGGCACTCGACCTGCGGTGATCTGAGTTAGATCCTCCGTTGAGTCAAGAGATTCATACTATTAATGAAACCTCAATGAGTCAAAGTAGCTGTCCAACGCTTCTTAGCTTCTCAGTTCGTGCATCACTTGTTATACTGGAGAAAAACTCTTATGCATCAACAAACTGTTTCTTTATCTTACCACAGAAATGTGAGGATTCTCGGTATGTGACGGGAGTCATGAAAGTATAACCACAAGGAATAATAGTTCTAAACTCTGCGGGAATTTGTAAGATGACATATTCACCAACTGATCTGCAGTTGGTATTTCTTGGTGGTTGAAAGCATATTTACGAAGTGGTTTTTCAGCGAGGTGATAGAAACACGAGATGACGAATGGCTTGTTTCATTAATTATTGAACCGGGTTAATTCCTTCTCCTAACCATGGTGGTAATTCAAAATTTTATCAGTGTACTCCTCGATGAACGAAAACGTAAGAAAGTCAGTTTTTTGAAGTGCAACTATACCGTTTTTGACGCATCACTCAGATTTATTATCATAATTCAAAAATTTCTAAATTATTTTATTCGGAAAACCTTATCCATGCGTCCGCTTGATGCATTTACCGATTTCTTTTAGAATTTCGACTTACGGTATATTTGGTCATTTTGTAACGGGACTGAAAGGCAGTAGGGACGCGAGTCGATACATCTTCAAGACAGCCGATGAGGGAGGTATGCTTATGACTGATATTGTGGGTTCAAGTACAATCGAGCTTTCAGAATGTAGGAAGGCTAACAAAATCTCCATACCGATAACGACTGAACAACGAAGAAATGGCCAATGATTGTTTTACAGCTATGATATTCACTTGCATGCTTTTTCCGAATATACTAAACTGTGTCCGCATTTCGCCTTGGTCCCTTCTTATTTGATGTCATCTGTTGCATTGTCGATCCGAATCCAAGTTCATGATGCATGATTCTGATTACAATTTCAATTTCTGTAATTTATTCATAAGGCTTTTTTATCATAACTTTACCAATCAGCCACTATCGTTTCCGGAAATGAAGTTCCCAATGAACGCATTTCACATTCTCCAGATGCTTTTCACAATCTTCGACATTCTCAGACATTTTACTTTAAAGCAGGTTTTTACTTGACAGACGTGCAATTGTGATATGTGCAATTGTTTATCCATATTATTTACCACTACTGATATTTAGTGAAAATTGTACTCTGTAGGAATATGACTCAATGATGGTTAGAACTATGTAACCATTCGTCCAGGTGAGAATAGCTCATTAGTTTTACACTTTAATTTGTGCAAATAGATAAATTGTTCCTAATATTATATTTAAAATGGGATAGATTGCTATAAAATCTGTTTACAACACATCCATCCAAGAAGGATGAACTGTGTGCTTCATACTATTCCATGAGTATTATTTTTATTTACTAGCAGTAGCTTAACAATCTTTCACTTTCAAAGATTCTTAGTCTGGACTTTTTAAAGGGATTGCAAAATGTTGTTTGGAATTCACGTCTTATGTTTATGGTGTCGACATAGCTTTGTGCCTGTAAACAATCGGATGACTCTGACCTGATTTTGTCATTCGCACCGGGTTTGTCTTTCTTTGTCATTTTTACTTCCTTTTAGTGATATTTCAATAAGGGGGAACCGTCCAATCAAAGGGCTGACGCACAACACACGAATGGGGAAAGTAAGCGGTGGTGGTAGGGTTCGAACGCTCGTCCTCCGGGGTGTTAAGTTTGTGACGTTACGACCGGGCCACCACCGTCCGTCGATCGTGTAGCTCAAGGGTAGGGGTTTACACTTCCAACCCGCAGGTTCGCTGTTCTGGTCCTAGCAGGGAAAGATAACGTGCACGCTTATGACCAGACCCTATCATAACGAAGTAGCTGTTTAGTGCCCTTTGTCGATCATCAAGATATTTCCTTCACTTGTAATGGTTCCTCAGAATAAATGAAGAAGATGCTCGTTGGTCAGCACAGGTGGAGATTCAGTGTAGGCTGTACGACTTGGTGTATACCATTACTCAACAATTCATTCACTCAAAGCCCACGCATAGTCCATCTCTCTGAATCATGTTTACGTACCTACCGCCGTTCGTATCGCAAAATGTAATAAGAATTCAATAAATTGAACCCCTATTTGCATAAGATAGACAATTTGTGTGTGCGCGTGTGCTAGTGTTTGATTACTCTCAGTCAATAGGCCCACACAAATTGGCGGAACGAAATAGTCGGCTGTAGGTACCATTTGGACGCACAGTCATCGAAATTATACAAACGGATTTTATGAACTTGAGGACACACTAATGTTTACCGCGTACGCGTTGGACTTTGAGATAAAACGGTCGAAGAAATAAAAACAAATTGATGCAAAAACAATGCTGGTGAAGATTACTCTACATTCTGTCAGCTGTGTGATTTGTAGTGCAAACAACACAAAAGGCATGTGAACGCAGGGTTCAGACGCAGCAATTTCAATGTTTTCCTTGGGTCGTCTTAATTGTTTTCATTTTATTTCTCTACCACCCACCGCTAACATTCTGGCTATTTTGTTGCATTCTGTCGGTTGTTTGTGTTGCGCATGTAGATCACACCCATGGTAGCTGCCCCGCAGGAAAACAAAGCACCGTAGTTGCTATCTGTGTGGAATGTGAAGCAAGGCACTATAAAGTGCTGGATACTTGGTCACCTACCGTGAACAGATTAACTAGCGAAAACCATATCCAGCTATCGGATCACTTTCAAAAATGCAACCCTACTGGCTACTTGAACATAGAGCACTTGAGGAGGCGAGCTGGACTTTGTTTGTAAACTTGATTTTTTGAGCCAAACTTAAGCATTGGTTAGCCACCTGCTTATAACCTGGGTCACGGTGAAAAACTGCAATGTTAACCATTCATTCGTCAGGTTGCCCAGCCCAATTCAGGTCAATTTTCTTGAGGAATCCACAATCAGAGCCTTCGGCTAGCCAAAGCCTGACCCGCAAGGCATCGGGGCGGTTTGTGAAAACCGCAGCCCATCGGGGGCCGGTGTCCAGTTCAACGGATCATTCCTCCATCGGACGGGTTCAAACGTCCAAGGTATCCAATACACCTCGATGCCCAATCAAGCCGGTGACCACTACTGTAACTGGGAAGATGTGTGTGGTTCGTACGCCTCCACGTGGTCGGTATGGAATCAGGGTTTTTGGCCAACTCCCCTAGGTGAACTATCAGTGGTCCGCCGACCCGGTTAGAGCCCCGGACGTCGGCTTTTCGTCCTCTCACGATGGTAGGAAAACACCTCCACCACGAGAAGGCAGGGTGTAGGGCTTCCTAAGAAGAGGCTATTTGAGATGCTTGGTCGTACGGGAGCACAAGATGCAATGGTAGGGTGAACAGCCGCAGCCATAGACACCCACCCCCTAACATATTAAGGATATCATGAAAATACTTATACAGGTGGGTTCGTAATTCATCGTCCAGACGGAACTCTCCACTTACAGGCCTTAAAGCACTGTACAAATGGGAGCAAAACCGTTCTGATTCGACAGTACTTTCTGGGTTAATAACGCTGTAGTTATATGATCAACTATGAAATAACTTCACAACGATTAAGCCTTTATTGTCCCGTACTGCTATCGTACGGCCCGAAATCAGTCTTTTCAGTTAGTGGAGGAGCGGATTAACTTCACCCCCAGCCATTTTATGGACTAATTTTAAGTTTTCTTGCTTGCGTCACCGTTGACTGTCATCCTATATGGATCTCTTTGATCCATATGCTTATTTTTGTCCGGTTCAGATCTGATCAGCTCAAGTACGGTTGATCTAATGACGGATTCGCTGAATACTTGGGTGCTCGGTTTCGTGTGAAATTGAGTGCTTTAAAACCGAAACCTTTCGGGACATACCTTTTATCAAAAGGAACATCAACGAAAGGACAAGTGTGCACAGTAAAGCCGTATGCATTTCAACGCTAAGTGGTATAAAATAGAGTTACTATACCACACTTCATTGGAAAACTTTGAAGACGCTTTGCATTTGTTTTCTTCTAACAAGAACGCACCAGCCATTCCGATTCTCTAGACCTAAAATAACTTGAACCCTAAGATGCAGGTCTGTAGATCACTTATTCTTCACGAAGTTAGTTTCGCAGTAAAAATGGTGCAAGTGCAGGGTGACCAGCCGCAACCCTAGACACCCACCTCAATTCAAAATCTGTGTGAAATTAATTTATAACGGTTGAGTATAGATTGGATACACTCTGAACATATCTGGCAATATATCATTTGCCGATGCACATTTCACTCGCATTTCCTCAACGGTATTGATTCAACCACTTCTAACTACGTGCTTCCCTCGTCCAATCTTCTTTTCCTTGCTGTGGTGAATAGAACAGTCCATCGGTCACTCATACCAATTTCCTTGCAACGACCACTTACATAGAACAAGATGAAACTGATAATCTAATTTCATTTACTTAAATCAGGTTCAATTAGAATTAGAATTAGAATGTGAAAAAGATCAGTGCTGTCGGTGTGGCCTCGTGGCTCAGGTGGTAGAGCATGCGCGTACAAAGCGTAGGCGGTGTCCATGCGTGGGTTCGAATCCCACCGAGGCTACTGAACTTTTCACAATCGACATACAAACTTCAAATCTGCCAAACAACTATTTGATCAATTAGAACAGTTTTCTGCTTAATTAGTTCGCTGCAGTTGAAACAAAATTGAAAAGGTCAATGCATTAATGCATTGGTTGGCAAATGTTTAATCAACGTAAGTCCCGGGAGTCCACACCCGTTGCACAGCATGACTCAAATGGGGCTTAAAATCAGACAAACGAACGAGTTCTTAAAAAGGACATATCGAATAAATAGGAAGTTTGGATTATTATCGCACTGCTAACAAAAAGTAGGCGAAATAATTCACTTTCTCCGTGGTCCAATTTCACTAGATATTCTGTGGTGGGGGTGTGTGTGAGAGCATTTAAATATTCTGCTGATTGCATACAAAAACGTGGTGTCCGAAAAATATTATTCAGTATGCAAATAAACATTAACTTTACTTGTTTTGTTCTGAAGCGTTACGAATAATTGTCGTATTCAATTTCAGCATGACTTCATGCACATATTTTGGCTTTGAAAGCCCCTGTCTCAATAAAGCCATCCATTGTAGGATAACCGCTGCTGCTTGGTTTACTTGGTGTATGACGGCAACGTGCTTGCTATTGCGGGTTTCTTCGCCAAGTTAGAAATATGTTATTTGACAGAAGTATGATCTCAATTGGTTCATACTCCGCGCGCTAGGAAGATGATGATATTTAATTTTATCTAGCCCTTCCTTTTATCGAGGAATAAGTTGAAAATAATTTTTGAAAGTACGCGGTTCGCCTCAAAACATGTTGGAAAATATTGAATGATTTACCTTGCGTTTTGCGGAAACATTCCATGAAATCAATAAGACATGCATGGTGGGGTTTGTGTTAGATGTTCCTTGACTTGCATTCTTTCTTGCTGTTTCAAAACAAAAACAAAAGTTTACAATTTCTTGGTGCATTAGACAGCCAAACCAGTGTCGGTACTGAAGTTTTGACTGAGGGAAAACGTATGTGAACCATTATCTCCAAGATTTAGCACGGATGAGAAATTCCAAGTTAAGGAGTTACAGCAATTACATACGGACTAGTTTTGCGAAAGCATGATGTAAGCAACGGTTTAGGACACCTTTTAAATGTGTTTTGTATCATGCTGTCGTAATTATACAAGACCGGTGCGGGCTCGAGAAGAATTGTTTGTTGCGAACCAGAGTTAAGGTTTGGGTAATTTGTCGTACATTTAACGAGATACCTCGTTTTAAACATGTCATCAAAATTTTCATACGTCATCAATTTCCATAAATGTCTTACTGAACACAGCAATTTGCTCTCAGTGGTCTTGTTCGATATTGACCGTTGAAAGAAACCGCTACTCACAAGTGCGAGTAGTACTTCACAACAATATAAGAAACGCTCGCCTGAAATCCTCACATCCCCATGGATAAATGTAAGTTGGTTTTACGCTAAGGTGCATTTCGGCTACTCTGAGATTTTGTCAAAAGCTTTTCTATCTATACGATGTAACGAGAAGCTTTTCTGCTCTATAAAGAAAATGAGATCACAATGTCGGCTATTTCCTGAGAGGTTTCTCGAGTAGCGACTTCTTATCCGTCAGTCTAATGCACTGAAATGTCACCAGACCCGGTTTCATTAGGGAGCAAAGTAATACCCGCGTTTGAAATCCCGACATGAGTGTTCACGGTTTGAGTTCTGATGGGGACACAAAAACTACACACGGCTGACAAGTACCAAACCGGACGAAACAACTGTTCAGTGCTCCTTGTCGGTCTTCACACACAAACGTTTCGATCGCACTAACGAGATGTCTGATCGAACAAGTTATTTTTACAAACTTGATATCGATCGAGTGCAGAGAGGTTTTATTGCACATCTTAGTGTAATTAACAGTAAAATCGATGATCCGGATCAAATTATTGCCAATGTACGAGTGGGATGTAAGCCATTTCAAATATTCGTTTATAGACTTGCTGTGTGATTGTGGATCATCCCTCATCTTACTTTGCTTTTCTTCCAGCTCGTAGCACCTTTCCATATTCAAGTAAAGAATCCTCACAGTTGTTTGGCAGATCTTATGTTGTGATTTTGAAAAGCTCACTAGCTTCGGTTGTTTTCGAACCCACACATGGACGCCACCTACGCATTCGCACAGCGCACGCTCTACCAGCTGAGCTATAAGTCCACTCCGATAGCACTGAATTCTAATCAACCATCCAACTCACAGAGGTATGTGCCATCCACCAGGTAGCATGCAATCCTACTGCCACGACAGGCATTTCGTTAGAATTCACCGGTGTCCACCGAATGAACTTCTTCTGCAAGGTCTGTTGTTTAAACGTTGTTTGGCAGATTTGAAGTCTTATCGTGTTATGTTCTGCTGGTAAGGCGTGCACCGTACAAAATCCTGGATGGTGTTCAGGCGTGGGTTCGAATCCCACAGATTCTACTGAATTTTTCACAAGTGCAACAGATTCCTTAAGTTTTGTTTTGTATGAATAATATCTGATCCCAACCGCACCGTAAATACCTTCAGGATCATGGGGTTTATCTCTTTACTGTACATAGTGCTTGTCGTGTAATAAGTAAGTTGATGATCAGCAAAATTGAGATCGTTCAGTCCGTTGTGTGAAGGTTGTAGCTCGAAGTTTGCAATAAATTCCGAAAGTGAAAAATCGTCTACTAAGTTGCTGCAATGGTTGCACTTAGCAACAGCGTGAATCTTTCGCTAGATAATTGAACCGACTGAAGTAGAGCACCACCATACTATAAGCTACTATAAGCCAAATGCCGCCTCGGTCGATAATGTTGAAAAGCTTGGGAAAAGGTTGCACAGTTTGATGAAAATAAGAAAATGAAACTAAGGCAGTTAGTCTATAAATGGGTGAAGTAGACAGACCTTGACGCTGTTTGACAACATTGCAACACAAATGCATATTTCCTTATGTTAAATGAGCATCCCCGAACAAACACTGGGGAGCTGGATGCAGTGAATGACCAAACAGTACGGCACTCAATATGGGAAGAAATCTGCAAAGTCTATTTACTACTGCAGTTTCTAGCTTTGAAAGCGACGAATAATTAAATTTGGGATGCAAATGGTTAAAGCGATTGTGGAGAGAAGTGGAATTTCATCTCATGCAGAGCTAAGTCAATTTGGTAAATGAAGAGCTGAAACTCACAACACGGAGTTGTTTCAGGTTTTATGGCAAAGGCAGGCAGTGCAAATTTATCAAACCGACTCTATTACCTTGTAGAAATAAAACATACTATTCAGACAATAACTAGTAGAAGCAGATCAGATTATTAACATAGCTTAAATTTGTAAATTTGTAGCGGGCATCTCGCCTCAGTTAACTTAGGACGATCCTTTGCATTCATGAATAGATGGGAAAGAATACGAATCCGAAAACAGCTAGCTAGCAAAGGCCGCATTCACTTATCCAATGTTATAAACTTAAGACCATAGACCAGGTTGCGTGTAATTGTGAATCGAAAGTTAACTGAAGCTGAAATCCTCCAAGGAACGGAAGTAAAAAGTATACTTTTACACAGTTTAACCTCCATCATTTTCATTTTTTCACACTCCTTAAACCATTTTACTGTTGACTTTCAGAAGTAATAAAGCAATCAAATAAAGATCACCAAGGTAAACAGAAATATGGTGAAAGTAAAATTAGTGGAAAGTCATAAACACAGGACATTTGATTTCGTGTGGTTGTAAGCTAAACGCTGGTCATTTTGTAATTCTTTTGAATGAACAGATGCATTCATTTGTGTGACTGAAACTAAACGATTATGTATTTCGTGAAATTATCCGGCAACTGTTGCTCGGTTATTAAGTTCTCACGGATTGCTAACTCCTCATCCAATGAACTACACTTTGTGTGCTTTCAGCAAAAGCACTTCAGCCACAAAGTTCGTCATCACGCTCTTCTCTGTTCCCATGATCAATGACCACCTCATTTTCAGTCATTCGATGAACCGGTATAAGTACCATTCATTAGCCATAACCAGCAAAAACATTTACGAAATGCGCCTGTCCGGTTCAAAATGATGATGATGGCAAACGTACAATTGGCAAATAATGTGGAACCAACAATGTCTGTTGCGTAAATCATCTATACTACGAAGTAAGACTCATTCACTGGTTGCAGCAAGCACCATTTTTTCGATTCGTGAGAATCGTTGTCAATTGAGAATGCATTACATTTGCTGTCATGTATTGCTGTATTTCCTATGGTGTTCTTCTTATTTGTATACCGCCAGTTACGTGATGATAAATTCATCATTATTGCACTGAGTGGTGATTATTTGCAAAAATATGTGCAAAAATTTCCAGGTGAAACTGCACACATAGTATTGCAGTGTGAACTACGTCTTCATAATAGAAAAAGTAAAACGGAATTGAAGGATGTATTTCCCTGTATACATAACAGTGCGTATGTTTCAGTGACCTTGAGTTCCCGTAGTTTACCCTAATCATTATCATCTTATTTAGTCTCTACTTGAGGCTGCGGCGGTCCAGTGCATAGGTTCATTATTATAGAGTGGCTATAACGCTCGATGCATTGCGAATGTGAACCCTATTTAGAACTGAGTGAGTCTCATGTGTGTCTCATTGAACCTTTCCTTTCATTATTGTTTTTCCTCCCTTACAGGACCTACCGTCCAAAGTGTCACTTACCTGTGCAATGAGAGCGTCTGTGGTTGCACACGTTCAATACCACAAGAAGGTTATTCTCGACACTTTGTGACGACTTTATTGGCACCAAAAACTCGAGCCATGTTTAAAACCTCCTGTCGTGTGTGACGAACCGGTGGCAGTGGTGTGCCAAGTCCGGCAAGTTAGAGGGGTCTCATGCACCCGAACTGCCCTCGATTAGTCACAGTTCCTCTCCAGAAAGTTGACAGCACCCTTGCACATTGAATGCATGATGACGAACCAGAAATATTGCCATTAATATTTGTTGCCTAAACAAAAGACTCCGCGAAACAAAACACGAAGATTGCATAACAACTGGATATGAATAGGAAAATTGTATCCAACATCAAGGAATGGAATTCTTCAAAATGCAAAACTGCTTTTTTTCATGTATTTGTTCGCTTAGTCAATTCACAATCGATGAACAAAAGAATATTAATTGGATAAAACAATCGTTTTCTTATGCAGTTCCCACTTCAGTCAACTCTTTGGTTCTGGCTACCGAACGAAAATGAATTCGTGAACGTCGGTTGATCGATTGACCCAATCGCTATGGCTTGCACCTTTATCTGAATGTAAATTTCACGCGCACAGCAGCAAGAATGGAAACATCCGGAAAAGAGCCAGATTATCTGTGAACGGACTTTCAGTCAAAACAAAGAAGTGCAGTGCCACTCGCAGAATGAAAAGACAAAAAGACAAATCTATTGTCTAACTAAAAACTCGAATTGACCGACCGGCCAAATACAGAATTGCGTTCTACTTGACTCCTAATGAAGTCAGTCAATCGCGTGATAATTTCTCATTTTCGGCTTGAAATGTTACCAAGACTCGTCCTCGGCAGACGATCGACGATTGTAATTTTATTCTCCGTCAACATAATAGAAGCAACAATGTAAGTAGTATTTAATATATTTTGTGTCTGTTATGAGGTAATGTCGTATTGATTCCTTTGACGGTTACTTGAAAGGTTACAATTTGACGAAGGTCACGGGGTCACATAAGGTAAACCAACAAATGTAGTCACTTGGCCACGTAGAGAACTCAGTGTGCTGGTAGTGTTGTGAGGTACTACTCACTTGTGAGTAGTAGGTAGCTTTCGCTCAAAAACATAACAGGACCGTCAAGGGCCGAGTGATACGTTTGGAAGAATAACTACTGACTGCTCTATATATTACCCTGTGTGTCGGAAAGAATTACGATGGCACGTTTCTGATTAGGTTTTTGTGTTGTTGCACGCAAAATTACCGACCTCCTATCTGTAATCCTCAAGCAACGTATATTCTCGGCCAGTACCGCCTTTGGAATTATAACAGTAGTGAGCTTAAATTTTATCGTATATCATCCTTCATAGAATTAGCAACTCTTTCTTCCAGGCGATCAGAATCCCTGTAATTTACATGAATTGAGCTCAAATCATTTTTCAATGTAATTGGTTACTAAAATTTGCCCAGAAAAACCAGGAATAGGCAGAGCTGCTGTGTAAAAGGATGAACCAAGTTTAGACATAAGGTGGTAGATCATACGTCCTAAAGAAAAAGAATAAACATACCACAAATGCGTACTGAACTGTTGTTTTTCATTTAGTTAAACTCTTCAACAGTCGTTTCTGTTATCTTTTCTTTACTGGTGTACCATCCGGAAAACTGCGGATTGTGAGTTCAAATCCCTAATCCTGAGAAACACGGTCCGTTTTCCTATACTGCTTGATGTTATTCAGTTCAAAATGCGTAGACTGTGAATCATGATTTTTCATTGACAACAGTTTCTAGCATCATAGTTCAACTTTCGATCTACGCGTACTTGGTCTGGGGTATTTCATCATCCTGACTGCGAAAAAACGTCATCTATGCATGCTCAAGGTGGCGATTGATGAACAGATTCAGATGCGGTAAGGAGTCAGTCGTGAACTAGAGGTCGTCGTGTGAGAAAGAATTGATTTTAGTTTAGGTATCAGATAAAGATTTGATCAGGTACAGGTTATATTGTTCGTGACGTCGATGAACTCGCACGGAAACTTACAGCATGTGACTGGCAACCAAGACTTGCCTTTTGAGAGTACAGATTGGTAATGAGTCCTAACAAAGATGAAACATTGCTCCGTCCGTGTCAGCCATTGCACTTAAAATTCCAAACCAGTATGATTGAGTGACCATTACCATAACGGCGTGTTTGTCACCGGTTGCACTGCTTTTGTCATATCTTTCTGTTGATGAATACATCGACTAAAAAGAGCTTCGAAGGATTCTCGAGCAAAATACTTCAATGTGGTTCTTCTATTTAGTTTCAATAACCCGAGTTCTGTATGCTTCAGATATTGCTGGTTACGATGAATAATGGTCACTTAATGATCAGAAAATTAATATTTATTTAAAAAAATGTATACACTGGTTGGAATCTCAGACGATGATTCGATCATGCATGTGGTATATGCACATCGACATCTGAACATTACATCGATCCTCTTTGGGTTTGTTTGAACATATCAATCCGTTGTATGCATACATCAAGGTGGTAAATCACGACGACTGAAAGTATATTTTCTTTGGATTTATCTATCAAACTACAATGATTTATTACCTTTCCACGACTGCGACTACCGTGTGATGTCTCCTTTTTCCAATAACACTGATTACGCTACTACTACTTGCGAGAAAGCTCCTCTCTTGGTATAGTTTATTCGTTGGAAGTTTAAAATGCGTTCCTTCTTTTTGCGTAACTTTTTGATGTTTTCGCTATAGTTTGTTAAGTTGATCGGACAGATCACAGATTAGTTGGTCGTTTGGATGTGGTTTGAAGTTCTCTGATTGTTTAGAAAACTTTCAAGATTTTTGTACTGATAAGAGCGTTTGTGGATTGTTGCTCAGTAGTTGGGATGGTACAGACCATTGATGAACTGTGAGACTTGTTCATTAACTATGAGGTTCTAAATTGATTTCCTCTTTCGGAAAACGCATCGGAATATATATGACTATTGTGCGAATCTTTTCAATATGAACTATTTTGCAAATGTGGATGGACCACAATTTTCTCCTCGACTATTTCATGCATGTTTCGTGTCTTCACGAATGTCCCATGTATGAGGAACCAACCTTGGCACTTGGAATTTGTTTATTTTGAAAAATTTGTTTTGGTGGCCGTCACAACAGTAAGCATTAAACAGCTGTTTTGTTCCAGGTGGGAACGTTCTGCATTGTTTGACTCATTCAGCCCACCCTGTACTGGAAAGGTAAGGGTTCTCGAGGGTTCACTATGTTGCAGCATTTCTCCTTGAACGGAAAGCAAGGTGAAAATATAGGTGGGAATTCGAAAGATTTACGTTGTTTGTCGAATGCGGCAATTTATGCGTTCCCACAGGATCAAAAGAGCTTTCAATTGTCGTATTCTTTCGGGTAAACTGGTACAGATGCAGTCCGTAATTATATGCAAAACAACATATACAATGAAGTAAACGTTCTGGTTTGCTGGTGTATTGCGGATTGATCTCTCAATTCAGATCGATGTATACACAGACAGCACTGAAATGAACATTTACATCTAATGAAAAAATAATAGGAGTATTCAAATTTGAAGTAGCCCGGTCATCACATAGATGTGCTTTGTCTGACAAACTCGGTGGAAACTTTGTACTGTCATTCTCAAAACTGGGTGCGGCCTGGGTGTTGGGCCGGAAAGAGTTCGATCATAGAGCAGGTGATCTACTGTACTGTTGCCGGTCCGATCAGGGAATTCCACAGACCCCCCAACAAACACTCCTAATAGCCCCCTATACAATTTCTTGTTTACCTACTTACTCTGAAGGGGTAGTATAACAACCAGTTTGAGACAAAATAACACTGAACTGAAAAATGTAAGCGGTTTGTATCAAGTAATATTTACATGTCGAACGGATTGCAAATGGACAGAAAATGAAAACGATATTTGCTGGTGGTATTGCAGACATGTACAAATTCGTGGCAGTCAAAATCAGGTGCATTTGTCATAGTGGTACAAAATCTCTATACATCCACAATGCATTATTTACTAAAAACCATCCATCAGAAATATGAGATTGTTCAGGTTTGGAACACAAGAATAGAACCACTGAAATCAGACTGTAACTAGTTTCTTTTTATGTTCAGAGGGCCCCTAAAATCAACATGTCATCTTCTGGTAAGTCATTTTATCGATCGGTTCAAAGAATCATCATCAGTTGAGTGCAGCAGCCCATAAAAGTATTGGTATTTTCTCTTTGTCTTAAAATGGTTAACTCGCCTAGTTTGCCGACTGAGTAAACTAGCAAAATCAAACTGAGCCCACTCAATGGCTGCCTTGCAACGACCTCTGTCCCTGTATTTAAAATAATGCCACTATTGATCCCTTACGTTCGAGTCATCCCAATTGATAGTATAAAACTAGAAGAAGAATTATTCGACCTATACTCACCAGTTACAAGGGCATGCTATCGAACATGGCCCGTACGTGTACTGACCGATTACGTGTACCACATTTTTCGTTATTCAGTGAATCGACGCTTATGAGTCAGGTGTCTGATGTCACATGATAATACTTCATGAGTGTTAGTGAATGACAAACCACAAACTGCTGCGCTATGATCACCCAAATTAGAGGTCACTTGCAACCGGTTGCAAGCTGGCAAATTTGCCGTATTTATGATCTACATCTGTTGATCTGCAAATTTGTTCAGCTGATTCAATCCCGTGATTGATCGGGATGCCTGTTCCATCGTGACACTTAACCCTTGTAGTATTTTTTAATTGTTAAGTTAGCTGGCCATCTCTCACTCCTCGGTATGATTCTCTATCCATCGGATAGATAGGTATATATGGCATCGCTTGATCTCTCATGCCCATTAATCTTGTAAAGGCTCAGTTGCATCTCGACATATGCATTTATTTGTCTTCTTTATAATCCGAAATTAATCCATCAATCCCCTAACCCCGAACAACTATTTCGTCACGTAATATGATTCAGGTTTTTCATAAACTTTTATCACACAACATTAGGTAATTGCATAGACTAATCTATTGGATGAAGCAGAGCAAATCAACGATTTCGGAAAAAATAAGGAATGTGCTTCAATTAACTCTTGAGCAGGTAGAGTAAGGTGATCGCTTCAGGAGGCTAGTTCGTCAGCAATCAATTGTATAAATAAATTAGAAATGAATAATTTTTTTCATTGGGGATTTGGCTTTTGATGATATAGCAGGATGTGTGTGTAACTGTTTGTGTGTGTAAGCCCATATGCGTAGGCTAACTAATCATGCACACCATTCTCAGCACCGGATCGAAAATGTCAGCTTATCATTGACGGGTGTTTTAGATCTGAGGTGTTATGATTGAACCGGATGAGGCATGGAATTCTTTCTTTGAATGAATACATACATTAACCAATTTTGCTACTCGATAGTAAATGACGTCAACTTTTGACTATCAGATACTGTTCCGAGCCTTGACCGTGATCCGTTTTAAACACGGGTGCAAGTTATATTAAAGTACTAAGTGTAAATAGGATAACTAAGTAATAGCTTTGTGATGCAAAAGCAAGAAATGCAGAAACCATACTATACCATACTATACTATACATAGTGCACCAATGCGATTCTAAATACAAGGTTTGTTTTACTGGGAAACAGAGGTTTAATAACACAGACTGACCAAACTTGATTAGAGTGTATTTGTTACAGAGATAGACTGGGAGGATGAACAGAAACCAGGATTCAGACGAGACGATACTGAAAGGAAAATAAAGCGATTGATCCATAGTTAGCCGACCCCGGCAAGTTAAATGCAAGATAGCAACCCAGAGTGATGCTCTCTCTAGACTATTTTTGGTCAAATTAGTGGAGTTCCAAAACAGGTGGTGTAATCAACTGTTTCGAAATTTTAGAATCAAACTTTCTGTATATCCGATCTTAACCCGAGGGGCAAAGAATAATAAGGATGAAATATGCTGGAAGAAAAAATTGGGTTAATTGAAACAAAGCAATCTGTCTATGGAAACTTTACTGTTAGTTAGTGGAAGTATACTCCCAAAAATCCCATTTTAACTCGAGGACGGTATTTGATAAACAGATGACAACGTAAAAGGCTTCTCCCGAAACGCCCCTAATACGCTAAGCTCACGGCCTCCATTTGTGGAGATGTTTTAGGCATCCTCTTACTGCAGATGTTCTCAACCAATAAAGAGCCAAACGCCAATTTATGATGCAGTCACCGGATGTATTGGTAAATCTGTAATCCAAAGAGAGTGAATACACTCGGCTACGATAGTTGATTCGCGATCATCTTAGCCATTGTGTGTTGTGAAGTATCGAAACCCTAAACAAAAGTTGTACATGATCCGACCAACTACACACGGATCTCCTCTACCAGTGTATTACAAACACAAAACATGACCCAGATGACTTCCGAGACAGACTATCCAGTCTAAGGCTGGGAGTGAAGTTCTTCAGGCTATATTCAAACCCTTTACCTTTTTCAACCGAGTAGTACCACAACCCACTAAACATACACAGTGGGGAACCGTTTCATCCTCTCCATGTTTACGTGTTTCCTATCTCTTGTGTTCGCAATATGCTTGGTTTAGGTCCGTGGTTCATGAATATTAGTACAAATTATGTTGTTTCAAAAGATTTGCGAGGAGAAACAAGTACTACGTTTCATTGTCAAAGAGAACAATTTTGTCGGTGTTACTTGTATTTTANTGTATTTTAGCTGGTATGGCATGCGCTGTAAAGGTGTGTGCATTTTTCACGTGCAGGTTAGGAACAATAATTCACAAATAAGTCTCAATAATAATCGTTTGGTTGCGATAAATCAGAAAGCACAACGTCATTATGAATTCGACTGAGTGAAGTAAGTCTTACATAACCAATCTTCCACTAACCCGAGTCACTGATTTTCTCCATTCTTCATTCATTGTCTGACGGTATATTTATGCAAGTGATATAAACTAGTCATCCTTATTTGTGACGAGGTCATCTTATCAGGGCATACTCAGCATACTCAAACTTTCACCACTTTCACACATCACACGCGCACAAGCTGTGGTAGTGACTGAGACTCAATGGCTAGTTCAGCGTGCCTCATTGGCACAGGGAACTGCTTGTGGCTCCCATTAAGCACCATGCATCAAGGGCTTTTCTGTAACTAAACTCTTAGTGATGCCACATTGTTGATGTGATGCTCCCACCATCCGCGGGCGATTTTGCGCGGACAGCGGTTGTCGGAGATGGAAAGTCGTTGGGCATAGTCTGCTCGGAGAGATCAATTTTCGCAGCCGTAGTATAACACAGCGCTTATCGTTGAGCAATACACATGCCCTTTCAGTGAAAGAGATATGTCGCGTTGGTGTCAGAGATGCCGCAGGTTATCAAACTCTAATCTGGCTTTGATCAAGCTTTGAGAGATCTCACTGCCCACATCTCCGGCTGCCGTTATGAGACTCCAGAGGTAGACAAATCTTTGGACTTTTTCCAGAATGCAATTACACAACGAAAGTGCACCAACAGATTGCTGCCGATCTTGCAACAACCTCATATACGTTGGAGGTGGAAAGAACATACCATAACGAGAAACCTCAATTGCTAAATGACCCAACGTGTTTTGAATCGCCACTGCGTTGTCAGGAGTAAGGCACTATCATCGGGATACTTCAACTATACGACTCTTTTTCCATGAAAAAGCTCGAAGCCAGCGTTCGTCACATTAAGTAACTCCTTTTGCAGAACATCATCGATGACAAATTTCAAGAAATAGGGCAAACTTGCCGTTTCCCTCTGTTGACAGGAAATGAGGATGAGTTCATTAGTGGCTCCAACCTTCCTTGAGGATTGACTGCAGTGTGATTTTCGAAGCAGGACACACGTCCCGGATACTCCGTATCTCTGCAAACAGCAATGGGTAATCTATTGAATCAAAAGCGGCTCTGATGTCCAAAACGCAACAATAGTTTGTCGTCGTCTGTGTTCTAGCAGTTGACGAAGGGTGAATATTTGATTTATTCAGTCATGACATTCACGAACCATGGCCTGCTATTCGGGGATTTGTCTTTAGCGAAATGTGTACAGTCTGCACAATAAAACGGACGCTAACAGCTTCTGCGCCATTGGAATAAGACTGATGCCCCTACGATGGGAATAAGCGTTGCGACAAACCCCCTTGTACATGAGTGCAAAGATCGATTCTCTCCATGTGAATTCGGGGTACACTTTCATTTTTGCAAGTCTTCCGGAACAGCCTGACAAGCTATCTCACGGGGATTTCTCCGGCCAATTTGATGGGAGCAAGCGGTAGGTTGTCTGATCCAACCGTCTAGTGGCGTTTCAGGACTTGGAGATCCCTTTTCATCTTCCCTTCTTTGGGCGGTTCCGTGTGTCCCAGGTTAAGTAAGTAGATAAGCACGTCGTGAATTCAGCAATAGGTTTATTGTAGGCGGTACATGTGCAGCCGGTTCATAGACCGGTGAGCAAGCAGAAACGGGCAACTCACAGGAGGGAATGCACTCAGGCCGACAACGGCTCAAGCGTCACACAACATCCGTATACCGTCAAATCGGTATTCAAACAGTCAGTTAATAAAGCAGCCAGGACAATTCAAAACAAATATCCGTTTGGCCGGAGCCAATCCACAACGTGGTAGAATCAATCAGCAATACCTCAGTGCGTGCGTGTGTTCTAGCTAACAACATCTGTCAATCAATCGGTCTGACCGCACACATTCATGAAAACCTTAACAGTCAACTGTAGGTCACAACATCACTTCTCCTTCCACAAATAAGTAGGGAATAAGTATTTCATGGAAGAAAAGGAGCAACAGGCGGAATACAGTTGAATGTTGACTGCACATTATTATTTATATATTCTTTTAGTCCTGGCGATTTTTGTGGTTTCATTCTATGCAATCGCAGCGGTTCACCGGAAATCTAACCCTTGATCTACGAGTATTCCATAAATTTACTCCTGATATATCACCTGGCTTTTCTGGGTTCCGTGAGGTTTTGGAACACTCATCCTTCAGCAGCGACGTATGGAGTCATCTTGCATTCCTTTTCGAACCATCCATCAACGTATCAGCTCATGGCGTATAAACATTCTTGATTTTCGCGGATGCCGATGGTTTAAGCTCATCTCTTTCCTTTTTTGGCTAGCGAACCCGCAAATATTGATCAACTTTGAGCGGCTTCACAATACGATGATATGATGCTTGGCACCTACAACGAATTAGAATTTCTCCTGGTTTACTGATCCCTCCTGACGGGATTTTGAGCGGATTTTTTAACCGAGCATCAGTTACGCCGGAGTGTTTTGACTCGCGGAATGAGGAATAGTTCGGTAGGTACTTAAGGAAATTAGCAGTGTACCTCCCCACGAGGTTCTTTCCTGTCGCATGGTTTGCGAGTTTTCCTTAAGGGTTTTTTTCAGACATTCAACCATCGGGTTCACTGCTGTGTTGCAAGGAACGGTACTGGAATATCTAATATCATCTGCACGGAGAAAATCGTGAAACTCCTTACTTCTGTGAATTCTTGTCAGTCACTTTTTCCTCTGGTAGATCAAATCCTTCAAACAGGATTTTGAGCCACTTGATGACGACGGAGGAAGTTAATTCGCCACACTTAATGGCCTCCGTCCATTTACCGTGGAAACAAGGTACAACGAGAACATTTCACTTGCCACTAGAAGTTCGTTGAAAGAGACCCATTATATTAATTACCAACTCAGCCCATGGACGCATGGGATACACAGTTGGTTGAGATTTGCTTCGCTAATTTATCATAATCCTGATGCGCAGAGCAGATCCTGACTGCTGCTTCAACAGAGAAGTTTAATCCGGGCCACCAGTAATGTTCCGTTACACGTGCCTTGATGCGAACTATCCCAGGATATCCTTCATGTGCGCACTGTACAATGGTCGGTATCAAACTGCGAGGTAAAAACCTGTGTTCCCACGCATTACACAGTTGTCGATAGCTGCCAGTTCATTACGCAGGATGTAGTACGGGGTGAACTCAGCTGGAAATGATTGTTTATCTGACAGGGCCGACTGGGGGTACTGATTAACCTGTGTCAGAACCGAATCCGTTTATGAATTTTCTTTCAGAAACGGTCTTGTTATCTTTCCGTACTGACGGTTTATTTATTTCTCAACTAATAGTTGAGAAATAATTTTGTTCTCTTCAATATCGTCACCCTAGGTCGTTCACCAGAAGGCGTGATAGAGCATCATCTACTTGATTCTTTGATCCTGGGGTAAATTGCATTTGGAAATCATAATTAAGGAATCGAGCGTATCATTGGTTGATTTATCGCGACGACTAAACAAACTAGTCAGCGCAGAATGATCAGTTCTCAAGCTAAATGGACGACCAAATAGGTACACATGCCATTTTTCAATGGCCCATACGCATGCTAGCGCTTCCTTCTTGGCCGTGGAATACTTTCTCTCAGTCACCGACAGTGATCGAGACGCAAACGCTACAATTCTCTCCATTCCATTATGAACATGCGACAGTACGGCTCCCAAACCGACGTCAGAAGCGTCTGTTGACACAATAGTTTGGAGACGCTCATTAAAAATGGCTATCGTCGGCGCTGTAGACACCACAGATCGAAATAATTCAAAAGAATTTTTTTGTTCTGGGCCCCATTCATATTTATCATTTGGCCTCATAAATCTCCTGAGTGGTACTGAGACCGTTGTAAAATTCCTTAAGTGACGGATATAGTATGAACATAACCCGAGAAAACGCTTCACTTGATCAGGAGTTTGAGGTTGAGGGCAATTCATTATCGCTTACACGTTGCCGACTTTCGGGTGAATGCCCTCGGGGGACATTACATAGCAAAAGAACTCAATTTCGAGCAGCGAGAAACAGCAATTGTCTGAGTTTAAGCGGAGCTTTAAGTCATTAAGACGCTGAAGCGGGGTACATAAATTATTCTGATTGTCTTCTACTGAATAACCGCAAACGCAACCATTATCCTTTCAATACACCGTCGTAAGTCCACCAGATCCAATGTCATAAACTTTTACCAGGCGAAAGGAGCCTTGCTCAGACCCATCGGAAGTACCTTATTTTAATATAGTCCCTCTTGGATTAGAAAGGCTGCCAATAGCTTCGAGTCCTTCGTTAAAACCAAGTGTAAATATGCACTGCACAAATAAAGTTTTGAAAACACTTCCAATCAACACATTTGACAAACAATTCTTCCGTGGTCAGGAGTGGGAACATTTCTACGAGGATATATTTATTCGGCATCCTCAAGTCAGTAAATATTCGTATATCACCATTTTTGTTTAACACCTCGATAAGGGGGTGAACCCATTCGGAACATTGTTTGGGTTCAATCAAACCCCCGTGTACCAGATTTTGCAGCACCCTGGAAAGGGGAACTGGTTGTGGATGAGATATAGCAGAAGTAGCAGAAGTGTGCTGAAGAACAATGTGATATTTTACCCTTGGATTGCATCCAATGTCATTTTGAAACAACTTCGGGAACAAGGATTTGCAAGCAGGAATTTGAATTGCGGAGATGCACATTCTGTCTAAACAGAGAGACATTTATACATCAAGCACACCGTTTCTGGTAAAAGTAGCTTATCGTTGAGACAAGATACAGAAACGGAAACGTCTTTTTAAAAGGAACGATCGAGGAAAAATTTCAAAAAGCAGTATACTATCTACATGTTTGTTTGAATAACTGCCAAATTTATAGGAAGATTGTTGCAATGTTAAAACACGATTTTTCAAAAGAAGGCAAGTGGAGCAATTGGTTTGAGTGATGCTGAATCAAACCTCATTCTTAAGAGGACTATACTATTGTGCACACAAAATACGCACTAAGTGTGTCTGCTGACGGTAGTTTAGGTTCGAATAAAGTGGAATAAGTTCTAGTTTAGACAATATCACAGGTTGTATTGAAGGCTTTGAAGGGATCGTTAGATATGTCGCGCTTGTCGTCAATCTGAGAAACAATACGTGTCTTACGAACTCGGGCAAAATGATCAAAGTTACCGTGAACATGACAATTGCAGGAATGTGCTGGGCAAAGCTTCCAATCCGCTCGATGTTTCTGACTGCTACAACGGTTGTATGATGTCATTTGATGCCACTTCGGGGTAGAAGGTGTTGGTGTGAGATGCACTATTTATTCTGCCGAGTGTAAATGAGGGAAAACTCGGTTATTATTGGGAGCTGCAATTTTCGCCCTGGCACTATCACACGCCCGGTCCCACGTCAGTTTGCTGGCGTCTTCAACTAGCAGAGCTTCTCGGATGTTTGTTTCAGAAATTCCGGTGAGTAACTGTTGAATCCGCATTGCTTCTTAAATCTTTTTGTTAGGATTGTCACTATAGTCACACGAGCTTTTGGCCGCTCCTGCTTACTCATTGGTCCATGGACTGGTTGCATATGTGCCGTCTACAATAACCCTATTGCTTAATTCACTGCTTGCTTTTTTACTCGCTTAAATTGGGACACAACAGGTGCCCTCTCAAGAGAAGTACTCAAGGCAGCCGACGTGGGATCTGGTTGAATGCAAGTGATGCAGTCCGTTTACCTGAATCTTATTGTAGCATCGCTGAAAGAGATGGACGGGTCTAAGCATAGAAACAGGCATGCATAATATTTAAGCATGGATTCGCATCGCAGTGAACCCTTTGGACTCACGGTGTTTTGCTTTTGTGCCTTGCAGGCTGCTGGAAAAACCCCGCACAGGGATAATCTATTTATCTTTGCGTCCTTGCAATCCAACTTCCTCGTCGTCCTTTATGACTGGACCCTTTCCATTCAGTAATCTATCGTCTACTCCGTTTGGTATTGTCTACAGCCGACAGGACTACAAGCTTTGATCACCCTGTCGCATGTTCGTCTACTTTACTGCGCTGCATGAGACAACTAGGTCTTAATTCACCACTGCTCTAACCAACGCTGGTCACGGTGAATGTCACACAACTTCTTCAGACTGAACTCTCAATCAACTGACTGATCGAAAGCTTACCTACTCCCTTGTTTTCAATTGATCTCAAGAATGAACAACCGTGTAAGCCCATTATACGGCCTCAATTGATTCAATCTTCTTCCGTGCTATTAAACTAAATGGGACTACCAACAATGAGCGCATCAACAAGAACCAAACTAAATTCAAGAGAGATAATGTTTATGCACTTATTGGTTGGTAAGCTGAAGAGTCACTCCGTTTTGCACGGTTTCAGGTTTTACCCTTCCGCATTACCCTTTCAAATATGAAACTCATGCCTATCATGCAACCAAATCGGTCTATTTTATCTGAACTATCTTTAACATTCTGTTAACAATTTAAGAAGAGTTCACCAGATATACCGGGAGAAGGATAACACAAATCTGTTACATCAAATGTCAATTTTTGAACTCAGTGAACAAGTGGATCCAATAAGTGGAACGCTGGAGAGGCTCTACCAGAATGCCCTGGGTGTACAATTACCTAAAATGGATTACTTTTAGAATTTCGGAAATTTTCATTTGATCATTTTGAGTATCTGGGTCGGTTTCAGTCTTAATGAAGTGAGCGGTTGGTAGACACATTTAAGTTACCGAATACGGCCTCTATCACGGGTTAAAATAATGAACCGCAGCGGCGAAATACGTAACCAATCTCAATTTTTGAACGTTAAACAGCACTTCCATAGGTACTGCATGGGTGACCAATACTAGCCCACCTCATTTCTCTTTGAGCACCCTACAACGGTAAGTATTTTGGAGGAGATGGTGAGGTGATACAAGCGTGCTTAGAATTTCTATGAACATAGAGATTTGCTTCATTCTTCCCCGTAGAAAAACGGGTTTTGATATGATCTTGCTGACAACAGGAGCAGCGTTTTATTGCAGTACGGCAACATAAATTAAGTGTGACTCTAGTGTTGAATGATTATACAACAATTCTGAATGATTTCCTTGTTTCGTCGTTTTTATGTCCAAAATTGATGAGTGTTAGCAGGTTTCCTTGATGTCAAGCATTTCTTTCTAGCTTCTTCTTGCCTAAAGTGTCCCAATCTACTAGATCACTCTGATGTGCTTCAAGGAATATTTCGTCTTTCCTCATCCGTCATAGTTTGCTAGATTAGTAATTCCTGGTTATTTTGGTAACATTTAACTCAAAACGCCTCTTCTCCGCAGCCATCTTAGAATGCATTGAAATCATTCTGACCTAAAACTAAACTGAAGGTCTCATAAATTTCAGTCGGTTAAACTTACTACTCTGGATTGTTCCCGGTGCTACACCGCACTCGTATGAACCTTTGACTTATCACACCGATGACGTCAGCCAATTTTTGTTCCACTGTGCAATCACGTGTTTCCTGTTGATCTCATACCCACTATTTGATTTAACATGTAACTGTCTGAAGATGCGAGTTAATTCTGCCCCCAAGATCCTGATGTGAACCTTGATCCCACTGACATTCAGAAATAATTCATCTCTGATAGACGGAAAACGTAATGAGCATTATGAACCGGAGAACTACACGATAGACTACACTGGTCCTAATTCACACCTGTATGATGTCAGCCATCTACAAGATTAATGATCCGAAATAACCAATAAGTCAAAAAGCCGCGAAATGGAATAGATGACGCAGGGCAACCATTCGGGTGCGAACATTTGACGATAAATGTTATCGATTAAAGATTGAGAGCAGCTGCATGAAGGAGATAACATTATGAAGACTGTTGTCCTTAAACTGAGATGGATGTTGTGAGGTTTTGCCGAAACCCATGAGGATAAAACATTTGACGGAATTAAATGTAGTTCCATCCGAAACTTGCCAAATCGTGACCCTCACACTCTATCACCTGGCTATCCTGACTAGCTCCGGCAATGGATTTTCACGTCTACATTATAAAGTAGTGTGTCTATGTGACACGCATTTGATCTCATTGAAGTGGAGCTGATCAAATTACATTCACCCAGAAAGCCACGCATTAAAACATAACTGTTGATCATGCATGCAAGTGTATCGTACAGACCATAGATGACTCCTGTAATATATAAATGGATAACGGAAAAAAGCAACATAGCTAAGCGCATGCTCAAGCATGAGATAAAAATGTATTACACGGTACAGCTGATGTGACTTTGTCCTGCACAATCCGTATCATGTATAACAATGAATATACCCTCTGTTGAGGATACGCAATCAGGTTAAACCAGCAGTACGATACTTGCTTCGTATTTTACCTGCATATTTTACGCAATATATTTGTAATTTAGTGAGTGATTAGTGGTACACGGGCGTATGAAATGTATGATTCGAAAAGCCTGACATTGTCAGCTATTACAAAACTCCTAAAAGAATAAAACTAATGGTTCCTTCTAAAATATATATATATATTTGTACTGTTATTTATTACATGTCGCGGAAACAGTAACTGCTTACTGCGCAAATTGATCTCACATTCACACATTTTTCATTACGCCAGCTTCTTACTGCGTCAGCTGTTCAGTCGATCTTTCACTGCACATTTTACAGTGCTATCTAACAGAATAGGAACAACTCCTATTACATTTCCGCATGTCACTCAACAATACTCGGCTTTCTTTCACCGTTTAGCCGCACAATGGGGTTGTCTCGCATTATTTTAACTCACAAATGAAAAGAGCAGGGTAATGAAAAATTAATTTGTAATAATTTTGCAACTATACAAATCAATCGCATTGTTTGGTTTTTAATGTACTATGCAGAAAATCAACTAGTGGACGGATTCAAGTCAAGTCAAGGACTGGCTTTAACAAAGTTTGTCGATCAGTTGTGCTCAGAGCATCACTATAGTCAAGAAAACATATATCGTACAGCCTTGCTTTTCTTATCCAAGTTGGATAAAACAAAGTGGGACAGATAAGCAAGGGCATCCAGGGTACCACGAGAATGGGTGTATTCAAACTGGTTCGGGTAACCGGCATTGTATTGTGTGGAGGGGGTCTTAAGGAGAAGCCTTTCAAACGCCTTCAAGACAACTGAGGTGCAGGCAATCGGACGGAATTTTGAGGATCCTTTCTTAGGTACAGGGGTGATCGAGGGGATTCTCCAGCAGTCGGGTATACGTTGCTGCGAGATACAATCATTGCAAATTTCACTCAGTACAGGGGAAGGGAAGGCAGCACATTCTTTCAGGACAGCGAGTGAGACTCCGTCGGGGCCGCAGGACTTGTGAGGATTTAATTGAACCAACTCGGATAAATATTGACAGGTGCTGCGCTGGAGAGGGGATCAGTGATGTTTATTTCATATCCAATAGGTAGAGCAGTGACAGCGGTTCCACCGTTGATGAAACTCTGATACAGACCATCCACCGCAGCAGGTGAGCGGTGTGAAGATTTGATACCAGAAATTCGCATGAGGGCTTGCCAGGTCTCACAACTACCTTTGTTGTCAAGCCAAGTACGGGCGTATAAAGAGTTTAGGCTTTGACGTTCAGCCCAGATGGATGTAGAAAGGGAGCGCACAGTTTTGCGCTTATGCATTTTGAGGGTACGCTCCTTTCTACGACGGAGTTGTTTGAGGTGTACGGAAGAGAATCGATCGGGACCAATAGAAATTGTCTCTAAAGCACAACAGTCACCGTAACAAAAGTTTAAGTACCTTATTAATTGATCACATAAAACGGAAGGGTTGGGGTTAGAAATAAAGTAAGGTCAGAGTGTCTGATCATTTCCCTTAACATCGTGATGTTTTCTGGAGAACGTTGTCTTACTTGAGGCTTGTGATCACGACTTCGAGTAAAGGGGAAAACTTCAACATAGAAGTAAATTGGGAAGGTTGATAAAACCCAAATCCAGATGTGCATCAAGCCTAGTGGGAAAGGTAACAATGCTTGAAAGACCTTGGTTGGTTATGAAAGGGGTTTCGGATTTACTGAAGTCACCGCAAATGATACAGATTGAAGTACCTACATATTCTACCAGTGTGGTTGAAAGTCATAAAAATCATTAAGAACATTACATGAACAAGCGAGAGCTATATACACATTTACAAAAATAAGTGACCGAGAAAAGCTAAACTGTCTGGGTTTACATTGAATTGCTGATGCGCTTATATAACGTGAGGAATAAGAAAACACATTTTTGGTCAAATGACACCACTGATTTTTGAGAAACGTGATGACCCCACCTCCCCATCGAGAATAACGAACNGAACAGGACAACCGACACGATATCTAGCGAATCCATCTAGGTGTATTATTTCATCCTCAATTTGATTATGGGGCCATTTTTCTTGTAGCATGATCGTACCTAGCTGGACATATTCCCGTAGCTTGATTAAGCTGGTGAGATCGGCCATATTTCCGATAAGATATCGGACGTTAGAACTGAGAATGATGGGAACGCACAAGCGGAAGATGGTTTGTTTCCGAAGAGCAACTTTCCAACCGGCTCGATGCTTCCTCGGATTTTTCGAAAGCTTCCTTAACGTCCTTTTGATTTTATTCCTTATAATCCTCCCAGAACAGGTTGTAGCTGCACATTTGGTCCATTTGATGGAATGCATGAAATCCCGGGTGTATTTGATCAAATTTTTCATTACTGTAGTTGCGCAACAGTCACCTTGGCAACCAAGGTAAAAGTTCATGCGAATGATGCAAAAAAAAGCTCAGACAGTTATGGTTATGCACTGAATAATTCGAAGATGGAATACGGATAGTGCGGCCGAAATTCAAAGGCCCCGTCTGTCTCGCCATTATTGAAAGAAAATGTGAAAGTGGAATATGGTTAGTGCAGCTTAAACACACACTATCAGGCTCAGGTATTTCGCGAACTGTATTGCTAAAATGTTTAATATCACCAGTTTTCCACTCTTAATTCGTTTATCGCTACAATTTGACGCAGTATCTGATGCACTTTGCCACGATTCAATTTTAAGCCCTCTTCTTGGTGTCAAAATTTACCAAAGTTGTTGAAATCATTTGAATATTAGTGTAATTTCTAATCTCGCATTCCATCAAACCGTGTTATGGGAAAAATATCTATTCAGGGGTTGAAATACTGCATACCAAAAATATCTTCCATCTAAACCACCGGCGTATTTCATCCTTCGATGCGTGATATCGTTCGCTTCGGAGAAATGCATGAAGTCATTCCATTCATTTGCAGTGAAGATCCTTCAATTAAACGCCAAATTACCTGATTTTTTTCGTTTCTTTATTATTGTACTGTTCCATCAGATATTTGCTTTTTCATTGATCAACGTAATCAATTTTGACTGCGTTTCGTTTTTTCATCATCATATTATTTTTCTGCCAAACTGGTTATCTTTTCTTTCTTTCTTTATTTCTCGATTGATAAAATGACACTTAATCTCTTGGTTCATTTTCCGTAACAGTTTTGGAGACACGGTGTGCCATTTGCATCCTTTATCTAGTGTCTCTCATTATCCCCTCACGATATCTAGTTTGAACCGTATGAGTTTGATGTTCATGTGTGTGCGTGTGTTTACATCAGCGCAGGGGCAAAAGTTGGGTGATGCGAATCAAACTGTCCTACGGTACTGAATCAATGCGTTGTAGTGAATTCAATTTAAACCTGGCTATTCATCACGGGAATCGTGCCAACGACTAACGACCCAAATTCCCCAGTGTAAATCATTCTCTTTATCCTACACGGTTCGACCTCAAACTTGATGAGTTCAGTTAGAAAGAGTTCAAATGTTAAATTTAATGATTTTTTGAGACAATAAAAACTCATGCTTCATGTTGATGATGATCATGATGATTATGATGATGAGAGTTAAACTGAGAATAAATAAGGATTAGATCACATCAAAGTCAAAGCTTTTATATGGGAATAACTTACAAGCTGGTACTTATCTCGTCCCATAGGATATTTACACAGATGAAGCGTTACAAGTCAAAAAAGGAGTCACATAGAGTTTCAGGGTAGGAGATAATAGAGAATGTAGACTACAGTGAATTTCCGTTTGCCTTTAGTGGTGTACGAATGTGAGGTGTGCCAAGGTTTCGTCTAGTCCCTGCTTGAAAGATTCAATGGTGGGTGCACAAACGACATGAGATGGAAGGGCGTTCCAAGATCTGCATACTCTGACTGCAAAAGACTGGTGCCGGCAATCCAGTCAACACTTGGAAATCAGTAGTTTGAAACGATGTCCCCTTAGGTGTACATTTTTCTATAACATGAGCAGCGATCGACACGGATGGTCTGGGTTCTGCAGTATTTGATACGTCAAAATCAAGTCTCCTCGAGTTCGGCGGTACCGAGCAGAATATATTCCCAATGATCGCAATCTCTTTTCGTATGTCAGGTAATGGAATCCCTTGACCATTTTGGTGGCCATCCTTTGTGGACGCTCAAGCATCTTGCGATCACGCTGAAGCCATGGACTCAAAGCTTGGATGGCGTACTCTGCATAGGGTCGAACGTACGCTTATAGCAAACGTGGGAATAGTGATGATTCAAACCGACCAAAGACTCGCCGAAGTAAGCCGACATTCTTCATAGCAGCAGACGAACCTTAGCACAATTGTTGGAGCAGCTTAAATCCTCTTGAACAACAATACCTAAATCCTTTTCACTAGAAGTATGTGGTAACTGCTGGTCCCCGAGGAAATACGAGAATTTTCGCTTGTGGTGTAGGGATAGGACTTTGCATTTGGAAACAGTAAATTCAATGTCGTTCTCATTAGATAAGTTGCGTTGAGTGATTTCTGAAGTGTTTGAGAGCCCTCCGTGTTTCAGATTTTGGCTTCATCTGCATACAGTATTGCTAAAAGCAATACTGTATGTTTTAAGCCTAACACTTTGGGTAGATCATTTATTAAGGCGAGGAACAGCCGGGGACCGAGTACGGACCCTT
>UZAN01040232.1:20817-33250 GCA_900618425.1 Echinostoma caproni
TGAGGCCTTCGTTGTACCACTGTGCAATCAGTTCTGCTTTACAGTTACGATACGCCACACTTTACCTGGTAATACATTCATCGTACGGAAGATTTCCAAGTGATTGAGCGCAATCAGAGTGTTACGAGTTGGAATGCCACACGGATGTAGGCCACCGTATGTATAATCGGTGATGATTCAAGGGAGAAATCTTCATCACGCGGAATTCTATTCAGTAGGCTTTTGCTGGTTCGGACACGTTTGGCCTCGAACCTGGGGCAATCTGGCTGGTTCGAGATAAAAAGAAGCAAATATCAGAAAACCGAAAACAGATGAGTTCTTATCGGGCCGAAATGCTTTAAATGGGCCACACGGACCGATTAGACTATGCATATCGTGTGCTGAAGATAGAGGAGTCCACTTGGCGTCAAAACATGTCCAATTCCGTCTCCCTCTCTGTCTCTGTCTGTCTCCGATTAACACGCTCTCATCTACTCTGTACACATCTTTGGCCTTGATAGTGATCAGTGAAGCTTGCTTCACTGCATTTTCCATGCCAATAAGTCTTCTATTGAATAGACCCAATAAAATGAGAGTAGTCTCGAAAGAGCACAGGGTTATATCATTTCTCTGACCGTACTTTGTGGTCTAACCGAACGGAAGTCAAGAAGAAATCAATGGTACATGTTTCAGTACAATTATAGCACATTTGTGTCTCGGATAAATTAGTGAACAAATCTAATCGTTTGTGTGAAATAACGATCACAAACAATATGATGGGATACTAGAGGACAAAGAGGTGATCGAAGTAGAATAAAATGAGCGGTTCACGGATAAACGTTTTTTGGAGCTGTCATTGTGAGAATAAACCCCGTAAAACTTCCGCAAATGAGAAGTGACCTTTGAAGGTAATGTGATGCCTGATTTCGCCAAACCCGGTGATATGCACAGCAAAAAGCACATTAAAAGCTGACTCAACTGTTGTAACTACGCACGGAATCGACTGTAATCGGACCCAAAAATAAATATATCGTTGACCACAAGTGACACATTCGTGATGATTTCTTGTTCGATTGCGTTTAAGTTACAGTTTTCATAAAGCTTATAGTGAAGCAAGCCCGCCCATAAACGACCAATGTGGGCTCTGGGTGCGTCAGGAGCTACACAGCACACCAAGGGAGACAAGCTATTATTGGTCATTCATGAGGAACAAATTCTCCCATAAAACAAAGATTCCCGTTTGGGATTATCTGTCGTAAGACCATAACATCTCCCCACCCACCTCCCGAGCCATTCTGCTCACGTGTATCAACCATCTGCAAAGCAATTGATATCAGTCTGGGACTTCAATTGTTTATATAAAACCGGTTGATCTTAACAATCCGTGTGCCTTGGACAAACGGTGACCACGATCAGCACCAATCCAATCACAATTGTTTGCATACAAATCCAACAACTTACCAGCTTTTCTATCCATTTATCGACGGTTTCGTCCACCTCCTGATTATTGCTCTTAAAAACTGTTCGTTTTATTATATAAGAGACTTTTCCATTTCGCCTGTTCGCCTAGCTTAGCAATTTGTTTGCAAACGTTTCATCACCAGCCGAGGTGATATCGCCAGTGCTTGTGAAGTGGCCACTTCACCCGAGCTAGGCGAACCGAGTTTCAATAATTTGTCATAAAGCACTCTGGTTTGAGACGCAAAATTTACTCACGGATGGACGCTCAAACTGAATGTTGTCAAATCTCTCTGTCATTTTGGTTGTCACNTTGTCACATTTTATGGGAGGGGGGAGGGTTGAGTTACAAATTCTCATTTGTCATCGATTGTCCGGGTCTCCAAATTTGCTCATTCTTGCTTACCACCGCCAACTTGGTCTTTTCCATCCTCGTCAACTTTACAGATCTTCCCGATCAGGTAACCTAGGGTGGATTTGCATGAAGTAATAAATTTTTTGTCCTGTTTAATCAACGTCAAGCAGGGATTCAAAATCAATGATTTGCCTGTTACGTTGAAATTCCAATCAGAGACAGACAGACAGAGAGAGAGAGTTGGGGAAAAAAGTGAAAAACCCAAATGGATCTAGTATTGGGTCACTTCAGACGTACACGTCTGCGGACTTCCGCGAAACTCTGCGATGACGATATCCGAAATTGCCCAATAGGCATCGTTTAGTTCGCCAGGCATGCATGTGACTATTTGTTGCGGTTACCCGAAAAGCCTCTGTGTATATGCGATAATCACTTCGTTTCAAGTTATTGCCCAGTTTCATAATTTATCACAAAACATTTCAACCGGATTTCGAAACTTCTCGTAATTCATTGGGTCCTGATCCCATTGGGGCATAAATCAATCTCTCAAAGTCCGCGCAATCCACACTCCCAAAAATAGCTCCTTTGGCTCGTGTCTGTGTGAGTCCACATCAATCGAACTGGATTTGTTCTCATTGAACTTATAAAATATTTGTTTTCCGATACAGCATCACAATCGATGGCTATTGTCTACCGCAACACAATCGGCAAATAAAATGAACAGTACACACGGCTGGAAAATATCCGTGAAGACAACGAAACTGCGCTGTGCTACGCGCTCACCAACAAAGTCTTATACTCACTTCGCAGTGCACGTGTTGATTTATGCTGGAGACTGTAGCCACAATTAAGTAGATGACGTGAATAATCGGAATACGAACCACAAAGTCAATGCGGGAATTCATCGAAGCATGGTATTCCATGAGGGACTGCATAAACAAACATGTAGAACTGGAGCCCAGTTATCATTACCTAAGAAACCACTGGTGGTCCAAAACTGTCCCAGCTAAAACCGACCCAGAACCAGTTCCAACCAGTTTGAAACCGGTTCAAACCGGCTTACTGTTGGTCTAAGAAAGTCAGTCCACCAATGAGGTATAAGGGGGCGACACCATGACAAGGACGCAACCAATCAAATGATAGCAAATGGTCACAACCAACCAATAGGATTGAAGGGACGCAACTAGCCAATCTAAAACTTCGAACATAGCTATATAAGCGCGATGACACTGATAACTGGCGCTTCCGCGAAGTTGCGCTGATGATGTTGCCTAGCTTGGCTACGAAACTTCTGCGAACAACACTTCCAGCTCGGAAAACACACCAACAACAACATCCACATCCCGAGCTACAGTCGCACCACATTATCTCCAAGTGGATTCATTTACTCAAGGGATTCACTCAACAAGGGTCAGCTTCTACCAACATCTCTGTAGTTTTGTATGAAAACAAGCACGAGAATCGAATGTGCCTTCTCTAAATGGTGATTTGGTGTGACTTTTACCGACGATCGTTTGTACATTATATTCTTTATTAATCAACCGCACGCAGGTATGTGAAGGTGAAATTTGAAGAAACGTCAATCGCAACCAAGCAAATACGGCTCAGGGATTACTGTGACTTGGATGCTGAATGTTTCTCGCTCCTGAATTGCTTGTAAAGAAAGAAACTTTCCGAACCATGATATGGAAGCTGACATCACTTTTGGTTTATAGAGAGGCGGTGGACCAATATCTCGGTCTACTCTGTTCAGATCCGCCATTAGTAGTCGAATCTGTCATGTTTCCAACTGAGTCACGAACCAGGAGGAGGTTAGTGTTACGGTGACCGACCTACGATGCCTGCCATTACCTTGCATGGTTTAGTTGTATTAAACTGCGTCCAGTTTATATTGAAAACGGTCCGATCAGCTGCCCAGTGGAGCATGCTTGTGACGTTTAGGGGGTTGGATCTCCCGGTAGGTCTACGGGCTACCGCATACGTGAGGTCGAAACGGCTCTACAGTTTCCCTTGCGCTTCTTNACGCTTAGTTTGTTCTCCACTTGATGAAACTCAACATATCCTTTCTGTTAATGATGGACTCAAGATTTATAGTCCGCAGGGCAGCATAACAGTTGTATACGTTTTGTATACATGGGACAATATAGGAAAATATGCAAAAATTTGTATTGCTCGTCTACTGTATCAAAAAGCAGGTATAAATTATGTCATATTCCGATTGATTCCGGAAAAATAATCTGACTAAATCGTTATCTGTTATCACACACACACACACACGCACACACACACACATACACACACACACTGCCAAGACAGTTAAAGAATAAAGAAATATTTGCAGCGGGGAACAATGCTCGGTTTAGCCCGAATGATAGTCTGCATGAATTTGCTGTATGGTGTGTGCTAGCAACGTGATTGGGTCTGCCGGCCGTTTGTTCACCACCTCTAGCATCGCGGTCTCGAGCACTTCGGCTAGGTCAGGGGGAAAATTAGAAAATTTAAAAAAATGAGAGATAAAATGAAAAAAAGACGTGAATACCATCTGCCGGTGGCGTAAACGTATACAGACAATGTTACTGAAAGAGCATGATACCTTACGGTCTGAGTATTTCCTGAGCGACTAGTTAGGCATACAGTATGCAACAGACAAAAGATTATTTAAGACAATGGACCACACAAATAGGCCTTGATTATGTCCTGTGTTCGATATTTATAAAAAAAGGCCCTCTGGGATTCAACCTGTGCTGAAACAGTTTCGTCAAAACCCAGGGAACGAAGATCTATCACGATCACGTTTTTACGCTACCATAAGATCTCAAAAGAACCAATTCGCTGGTCTCCTATACGTTGGGCAGTGTGTGGTTGTGTTGTCTGGTCATGGTAAAAATTTTAATATTTCAGACCAGCTTGAAAACCTGTTGAAAATCAATCAAAGCGATGTTTTGAAATCATACACTGCAGGACGACGGGTCCTGAAGTGTGAGCCCCATTACATTGAGATTTAAATATCCTATTAGTGTGGCCTCGTAGCTCAGCTGGCAGGTTGTGCGCTCTATAAAGTGCAGGCGGCGTCCATGCGTGGGTTCGAATCCCACCGAGGCTACTGAACTTTTCACAATCTAGACATAAAAACTTCAAATCTGCCACAAAAATTAAATAGCGTTCAAGTATGTGTTGGCATGCATTTTATCTAGGTTTTAGGTGTGTTGGTGTGCGTGTATTTAAGTGGGGTTGGCATCAGAGAACGCACAAACACTTTTGAATTGAACTGTTCGGTTTTGAGAAAAGGTGAGGCCAAGCGATGTATGAGATAGTCATGAAAGTGAAACCACGGTTTGGTTCTCGTTTGGAGAATTTGATACCCGTGGGTTTTTTTCCCGTTGTTCCACAAAGCAGTAATAAAGACTTCTAGCTTGTGGTTCCCGTATCCTTGTCCTAAAATCATGTCATTTTCGAAGTCCACCGGATTGGCCCTTGCACAGGGCACTGGTAAGGCAGGGTACGCTCATTTGCATTTCTCGTAGTTTTCCAATTTTTGCTTGCTATCTACTTCAACTCTGTGCCTAGCTTGACAAGCGATTTACTGTCCCCCTCATTCCTTTACTTCCGTTCTGGACTATACGGTTGTACAAACACCTTTCATGTAGAACGAAGGCGGCAACTCGTGCTGGCGCAGTGGTAAAATCGATTGGGTAAAGCAGGATGCGGTGAGTTTGGTCACCATGAGCAAGTGTCTCTTCCGCTTCATTAATGCAAAGTTTGTACCAATCCTTTTCACTTTATATAAATGCAAATCTTCTAACTACTTACTTGACTAATTTTCTCCACTGTATTTTACATTTCATTGCGATTTGTTTTTTACTCTACTAGTGACAAGTTATTCGAAGAGAAAAACATGAATCCACCAACGTATTCTATGGATGTCGACCACTTGCTTCAGTGGGCGACCGCGTTTGCCCAAAACTCTGCGCCTAATCTCAGCAATACACGTCCAGGCTGCCCCACCAGATTCGTGCAATGCGACGTTGACAGCGGTGTTCAAACATCAACAGTCTATGTTTATCCTGCCTTCTTAATGGCTACGTATCTGCGCCGTACAGCAGAACTAACCGAACTGCGGCGGCATACGCTCAACCCTTCACATACGATCGGATGTCGCGACGGCGCCCCAAATGCCTCAATTTGGTCAATGCCAACCGAGCCTTCTGTATGCGAGCTGACACTGACTGGAAGCTTGTAAATAATTCGCTACAGCTTGAATACAACACAATACCATACAATCAGTGATGCGTCCACCGGGTGAGATGTAGATGCCCAATTAACAAGACTTATCCACCTGCTCTATTAGTTCCCCAGTTAGAGTGAGGCTGGGTGCTGGACCAACACAGTCTTGTAGTAACATTTTACTCTCTGAAGGTGCAAAACGCATACCGAATATGGCTATACTAGCACTCGAACTATCCAGAAAGGCTTGCAACTTACCTACATCTTCGCTTAGTAGCACAATGTCATCTTCATACTCTAGGTCAGACAGCCAGTCACCTGGGAGTAGATTGATGCCGCTATTCTCGTCATAGTATTGGGCTGTTTCAACAAAGTTAAATAGAAACAGAGAGGGCAACCCTGACAAACTCTACTTTTCGTGGTGAACTTGGGCAAAAACGTGTCGTGTCTTCATAGAGGAGAACAAGTAATTGTACGGCATGACCGGAACCGCCAGCGCAGCGAGAAGCGAATGATTGCTTTTCGTTATATTTCCTGCCCCAAAATTGACCTATTATTGGCATAATTGTTATTGCTGATACGTGTGCTTACCACACACTGTGACAGAATGTTTTATCCCTATTTCAGACCGGTCTGTTATTATTATTATTATATTATTTCGGACAATAATAACTGTTTGAGCTCGCGCCAACTGTAAATCCCTATTTGATTATCACTTTTACTGTTTGTTATGTTGTAACGCGGTTCCAATTGATTTGTCCCAAGGCAATGTGCATTCTGCTTCCAGTAATCAACGGGTCACGAACATACCGAGTCCGGTCTCGTCGAAATATTTCAACAAATTGATCTTTTCCTCATCCTCCGAAATCGATGGACTAGTCCCGATTTGAAAATCCGTTTCCTCGACCAATTCATCGATACCTTTCGTGTCAAACGGACCGGGGGGGGGGGCGGTTGGATGAAACAATGAACTAATGTCAACAGATCCAAGGTACTAATACTGTTATTCAATTGGAAAACGAATGCTGTTCAGTTTGAATGAATGACACGTGAATAGTGTGAGCTAAAGTGGCTATAAAAGCATCGAAACTGGTATTACGTTTTGCTGTTCATTTCCCGCTTGCTAAACCAGCACACACACACACATTAGCCATTTGTAATAGCAAGGCAAGGAACGGGAACCAAGTGGTTGTTGAATCCTTTATTTCTGATGAGCCTTGTTGATAAAATATATGCATAAAGAACCGAACAATGACTCAAAAGCAAATTGAACGCCTGACAGTTGTCGAAAGCCTATCGGTCTGTATAGTTTGAGCTGGGCTCTCAACGAGTTCCAGTTCCAGTTTGTCGTATTAATCACGCATTTCAAGATGTGAGATTGCCTCCTTGTCAGCTAAGCAAATTCTTTCGCCTAAACGTTTTAGTATGAAAAACCGATAAATGTGATTTACAAATGTAACTTTTTTATTTTTATATTGAGAAAGAATGGTTTCTAAGTAGTCCAATCCGACCGTAAGTTCCACAACTTGATGCCAGGTGGTAGCGTCCACCACAAAGTTTGCTCGATATGGAAAGCTATACCAACCACTAAGCGCAATGAAGCGTGGTATTCAAAGAATCAACAGGCGTACACTCACACTCGTGAAGAAGTAGAAACCAACTTCGCACGTACGTTATTTCCATCAAATTTTCAAACAGACAGTCAAATATCATAACAAGTCAAAGGAAGTCATGGAAACCATTGAAAACGCTCTATAAAAGCTGCTGCATTTTTTTCCAAAGCGAAATCGTGGATTAACCAAAGCATTTGTGCTTTCAGCCACTGCATGGTATAAAGGTCATGAAAAGGGAACCGATGATCCTAGTCGATTTCTTCCGCAAAAGCTTTCAAACATTTCATACTTATTTGCGAGAAATGGAGAACTCAGTTTATTCATTTGTTCTAAAGAGCCAATCTGAAATGCTGGGAATTAGTTTGCAGCTGTTTCGTTCCGTTTGGGTCTCATCAGAAGTGTAGCCTCAGCGACCCAACCGGGGATCGAACCCCAGGACCTCACAGGTAGAACGCCAAATACACTACATACTCGGACACCGGGCAGCTGCTCAGATCGTTTTTTGGTTTTTCTCATGAACGAGTTAGCAGAACGAATGCATCTTGGCGAGCTTAATTTAGGTATCGCACCTTGCGCATCTAGTATTTACTCACATATGATGGAGTACATTACAACGCTTATAAATATTCGATAAATCGGACATCTTCTGATAGTACTTAACTTTCACTCAGAAGTTTAAGTTGATCCCTCCTAAAATAATCTACAAACAGGAGTGATGGCTTTGGGATCAATGGTGCTGGGACGAAGCACCAAGCGTTGAATTTCGCACTGTAACGGAATAATCGACGGGCAGTTCAGCAGCCCGTAAATGTATGTTCCCCATGTTGTTAAATGTGTTCATTTTGAGTTCCAAATGTAACCACAGTCCCATTGCATTATCTTCCACTAAATGTAAGAACAAAATAGCAATTACACATATTTGTGCTCCCTGATTTATTAATTGCTTACAAAATGGAGCCGGACAAGTGAAAACAGTTCTTCAACGCACCTGAATCAATAATTTCAATTAATTTTTCACCCATTTCCGCCAAATTCAGTGTCGAGTGATGTAAACAAGCATGAATCATTCACACAAAAAGGCGCAAACCGGATCACGACACAAGCCAACTTATTGCACGTGGCAGAACCAGAAGCTATTTACCTCCCACTGTTTGAGATGTCTCGTGCATCGTTCCCAATGTTCACAATCGACAGCACTGTGTTTGAAGTGAATTTCAAACAACAACAACAACTGAGCAACAACGCTGACTCTAATGCCCCGGTCAGCCAAACGTGTCCATGTGTGAACCAACGTATGTGTAGGAGCTAATACTACGTGAGATGGATTCATTACTTATCCCGGGTACAGTTTATTTCTCACGTCCATGCCTGTCCGGCTCTGTTTGTTTGTTTGTTCCCGTGGTTTATTGCACTCAATGTGTTTGCGCTCGACCGGCCGCGCTAGAGACCCACCCAGTTCGACGTGGAGGGTTGTATATAAAAGGGCTGATGTTAATCAAAATTGACTGTTCTAACCCACGCATTCTCAGTGGGGTTAAGGTGTGTGTGTGTGTGTGTGTGTGTGTGTGTGTGTGTGTGTGTGTGTGTGTGGATATGGTTGCACTTGTGTATGAGCTCGACCGCACCGGTAGCCATTCAGGTACGTATGTATGCATGTATGTATGTTTGTTTGTTTGTGTGTGTATGTATGTATGTATGTATCCATGTATCTATTCAGCCCGAGGGAGCGGATTCACGACCTTATTCGACTATCATGTATCTTTTGGGAGCTCACGACGGCGAATCGGTGGTGGTCATTCGTATGCTGATTAGAAAATCGTAATCTCGAAACTGCGGTTCGACAGGTCCACGTCATCCAACCATTTATCAATCATTTATCTCATTTCTAGTGGGACGATGTTATCATCTATCTTTTTTGTCCGGACATGACGATCGATTTTAGGTAAACATGGAGAAAATACTGTTCAGAGATTCGGAAACTTTATCAGTCAGCAACTTGTTTTTTCTTCTTTTTGTAGTCTGATTGTATGGGAATGAGTAGAGTTGGACAGAAATTGTTTTGTATCAAAGTGCGGACCGAAGATGGGTTTTCGGTGCTCCCGGGGTGTAAAATTATGCCGATTGATGATCTATCGTGAATAGACTTGGTTTTTTTTCTCTAACTAGATGGATTAAAACTCATTTTCTGTGAACATATAATCGGAATACTGAAATCTATTGAACTCCATTGAATAACTAGTTATTTTCTTGATCATGAATGACCTTTAGAGATTTTCACGATGGACATTGTATTGTAGTGGCGAATTGAATGATGCGTCCCAGAATGATGCGGTATGAAATGATCAGTTCAGACATTCATTCAAATTAGAAAAAAAGGTTAGTGGATCAGTCATTTTCCGCAAATAGAGTTTAATTATTCAGTAAATAGTGATCGATCAGGATCAGCATTCCCAATATGAAGTGACCGCCGTCACAGTTGGCTTTTGAAATGGTAATGTGAAGGGATAAAACGCAGAATAACTCACAACAGGTAACGCGGATACACAAAAACACTGACTGAGTCCTCCAATCGAATGCAACAGGGAAACCGACGGATTCATTGGCCCTTCGGCCGTCACACATTTCCTATTGGACCGTTTCTATCACAGAGCCCGTCTTGTCCGAATGAACTGATTTGTCTAAACGAAGCACATTGTGAGTGGGTTATTGAGGGAGATGACGGTTTCAGTGGGTTGGGGCGAAATCATGCTGTTCCCATCCCACTCACTCCGGAACGTTATACCGGTAATCGAGTGAACTTCAGTCGGGACTAAACGAACTCGGCAGTCCACGATGAGACGAGCCAGGAAGCCTAATTGTTTCGTGCGAAATGGATTTGGAACGAATACTAAGAGGATTACAAGGTTTGAAAGCTTTTCTCACCATGTTCTAACCGGTCTTAAACTTCTTCCACCGATCCGATCCGATCTTTTATTTATAGGTCCGAGCACGTAGTGAAGCCCTTGAACATACATAAATAAAGACAGTGAACCCATCGATTTCGAATCTGCTGATGACATGTTTGTTTACTTTTTTCTCTCACTGAATTGTTTACGAGCCGTATACGGTATACCGGTAGTTAGATACCACCTCCTCCAAAACACAAACATCTGAACCCCAAACTTCGTTTGTCGAAACCAATGACTGGCGGCTATTCACCAAATGTATATATATATATATATATATTGCGCTCTTTTTCAAATCTCTCGCGTAGGAATTTAGTCATTTTTTCCTTCTGATGAGGTCAACTGTCGCTGAAAAATATTCTGATACATGAATCATATTTGTTGGTTAAGTTGACTAAAAGTTTTGCCCAATATTTGGTAAGATAGGATACACGTCAAAATGCCCATTATACTTCATCCAAAAAGGGAGAAAATTGAAGTGGCATTCGATCCTGATTCAAATACGCGGCAAGCTAAGTGTTTTCAACCACTTTTCAGCTGAAAGAAATTATCATCAATGACTTAACTGAACAACGAAATCTCCACAGTTCGAAATCATCTGTAAGCCAGGACAAAAAAGAGTGGTTCAAGCACGCTGTTCCTTCATTGTCAATGTATTCAGCTAAATCCAGTAACAAGTAAACTGTCACAAAATATCGCTTGAAAGATTGATACACTATTGTAAAATGATTTATTACAATCTAATGTACTGAAACTGGGACCCCAAAGCTTCTGGTGGTGTTAGATCCTCTTACAACACCGTTCCCTTGGTTCACACAAGTCACAAGTCAGCGATCACTTGTGGCTCCACGAATAGGGCTTGCGTGTGATAACGGCAATAGAGTTCTTACTATTTGAACTCCCAGGCAGGATAGTCACTCTGTTATGTCCATGAAGCATTGTCTAACAAATTCCGAGTCACTTGAGTGATCCAGCACTGGTGCGTAACCGCACCAAACAAGAATACCCAATTCAGGAATCGTTTGTAATGCATTATTCTAAATCTAGTAGGTCAAGCTGAAAAGCGAAACTTGGAATCAAGAAGAAGACGTGTGATGATGATGACGATACTCATACAGGGTCCTATTTTTTCCTATTATTGCATAAACTGATCTCTAGGTTCTCACGATTCGCACTAGCCTCATTAAGCTCACTAATTGCAGTTTTCAGAACTTCTTGCTCGGTTGCCTATGCACCTCTTGATCTTCCTCAAACTTCTCCACCGACGGTAAATATCACATGGAAGCAATGATCAGTATAAAAATAATAAGCCTCATTTAGAATATCCAGCTTGGATTAGCCCATTCGATTTTTTAGAGGCACCAGGCACTCTTGATGGTTCTCAGTGTGGGTTTCACTCCTTGGGAGATCGTTAATTCCCCACTGTTTGTATGCATTCAAATGTGATGGAACTGTTTGTGATAACCAATAAAGAGCACTGGATGGATGTTTCGTCCTGTTTGGGACTCATCAGTAGTGTTTGTGTCCCTGTCAGGATTCGAACCGCTATCCGTCGGATCAGGACTTCAACCCTCACCCCTGAGCTACATGGCCGACGGTTGTCCCCTTGTGCGAATGGTTCAATCAATTTAGATGGATTGGCCCACTCGATTGTTCAGAGACACCAGGCTTTCCTGATGGTTATAAACCATTTGTAAACGTTTGTTATTCACAAGAATTTGGATTTATTGATTTGGTGTTAGAGACAAGTTCTAAAACCAATCGCCTTCCTGTGATGGTGAATAACCTGCGGCGTATCGCGACTTAAAATACTGTTTCTGTACTTCGCATAGTCAAATCACATGCGTTAGGGGGTAGAC
>UZAN01040232.1:36430-47263 GCA_900618425.1 Echinostoma caproni
CCGCTTGCAAATCACCGATTTGTCCCAGGTCCACAATCACCAGCACCCCAACCCATACCACTACTCGACCGTCGTTTCGAGTCACAGCATGTAAGGACTGATGTGTTTCAGACCAGCCTAGAATCAACTGCGTCTCGTGATTCGGTCGGAATGCGATTTGTGTCAGAATCAGATCTTCTATTCCTCGGTTGGTCAAAATCAATTTACCCGCTGTCTCCGCCAACCGTAAGGCACTTTCACACGAAATTACTTGGGGTTCTTCACCCCATAGGGATTTAAGACCGGAATTTTTGTTGCTCACAAGAAGTTTCAAACTGACTTTAGACCCCATTGTGCGCACAAGCAGAAGTATCCCGAGTCGAGTGTTTATCAAACCAAAGTCCCTTAGTGATCCACTCGCGGTGTGCAGATACATGTTGGGCTGATATTCCGCAATTTCCAGGGGATCAAGAAACGCGCAAACAATCGGATTCTGTGATTCGTCGAGTTCACTTTGAAACACAGTCAATATTTGAACACGATTCATTGTGCGGTGCAGAAAGGCCAACTGCGTTCCACCTTGTGAGGGCCAATTCATCAACTGTTCCGTATGAATGAAAGCATCCAGAGATTTGGCGTTAACCTCCGCGCCAGACCAACTATGCACCGGACGAGTGCAATCTTCATCAATGTCGTACAGACCTAAGCTGTCGGACATTGAACGTGTTTCTTTTTTATTACTGACAAACATCAGTGTTGGTAGCGAATCATTGGTCACATATTCCAGTGAATGAATAGTTGGTTCAAACGTTAACGGCTCACCGGATGATTCTGTACTGGTAAGAATTTTTCCACTGGTGTCTTCCACTTCGGCGACCGTAGGTGTGTCGTACAACGTACTGCCAAGCTCGGCTAATTTTTTCTCCGGTTTACTCAAACAGTCCACATTGTAAATTTTACACATGATGAACATTGCCTGATCAGGAGAGTCTCCATACTGTGGAGCCGACTCGTCCGGGAAGTGACAAATCACAATCACCGAACCCCGTTCAGCTTCACCCTGATTCCAACCCGGCTCTGTGGCAACCGCCACCGGTGGTGGTGGTGACAGGCCGCAGATAAATCCTTCGGCCGAGCCTTGACTCACGACACGTAACAGGTGGCCGGTTGTGGTGCTCCAAACCAGCATAAAACATTTCTGGCCGGACGTGAATAGCACATCGTTATCATGGCTGAACACAGCGATAGATCCGTTTCCGAAGTTTCCGGTGTAACTGGTTGATCGAAATAAAATAACCATAATCATATGTGTGAATCAGAAATCTTGTTATTTTTTGTACATCATGAATTGTTAAGACACAAACACATGATCTACAACTGATCATATTCATCTATACGATTCAAACACGGTATCCCAGACAGCCAAACAGCGTAGCATTTATCAATTGTAGCTTATTGTTTTCGCACTGTAAATTGTTGCAGATGTGCATATAGGGCAGACCTGTTGCTTGTTTTATACGAAAACCTCCACATATCTCGCCCTGTTATTTGTCTAATAAACGCATTTAGAAGAGCAATTCATTCACATGAAGTATTCAAGCTGCATCTAATAATCTGGTATCCTAACCGTGGAAACCTACAGTTTCAGTTGTTCATGTATTTTCTATAATTGATGTACTTAAAAGCAAGACAAAAATCTCTTTCAATGACGCGGACTGAGTATCTAGATTCAGTCAGTCTCATTGGGAGAAAACACATATTGGTGATCGTCCCAGTACAACAGTCAGTATACACTTCTGAACTCACTTGAGTATATCTCTTTGAATGGCATCTCCTTCGACACTGAACGCCTCATTCTCCGTGTAGTTGGGTAGCTGAAGCTCTACAAATTCCTCCTCATTATGATCCCATATGACACCGAACCCTTGCGCCTCTCGACGTCTAGCCGAATACAAGAATGCAATTAACTCCGTATTGTGACTGGTGAACGATGAGACTTCGGTAATTTTCAATTTGCTCGGCACTGGGAGTGGATAGGTTTTAGTTTCCTTCAGATGCCATGGTTGCAAATTGATCCGATCAACCACAGCATCTATGACAACCTCTGGGATTTCGGACGCCTCGGTCACAGTCTGATAGGTCCGAAGACTGTATTCATCCGCGTTTCGTTGTAGACTCACGACCGTGCCCAAATAGAGAACGGAGAGGTTGATCAAACACTCCTCATGTGTTTTGGGCAAGACAGCCATTCGATGCGTCTTCGTATCGATCACATAGGCAGCCAAATCCAGTGAGAAACAAATGTGTTTCACAAATGCACAATACCAGAATAAATCCTGACGTAAATCACCGTGGTTGACTACAATTTTTTGTTTATGCCAGTTCCCTAGCACAAACACATCGTTCACCTTTGCTGCCAGCCATGGTTCCATAATCATTACGGTATTCTGGACTGTGAATATTTTGGACCATTCGGGGCTCAGTATGCATACATTCGTCACACGACCAGTAAAACAGTCCAGTTCAGCAACTTTCATAATCCGATTTGGCTCCGTGTCACTATCATCACTGTCCGAAATAGTGCCTCGACGTGAGCGCAATCCATGCGGTTCGGGAGAACTTTGTCGATCCGGTACAATTGCCAGAACCTCCGGTTCAGCTGGAACCGCTTGACGAAGCAGACCTTTTAGAGTAAAAACCGAGGCCTCGGGGAAGGGCAACTTTTTGACAAGTGTTCCATCCAGATCGTACCAACTCACAGTCTCGTCAGCAATGGGAATCACAAAAATGAGATTGTTTGACATTAAACACCCGATTCCCATACCTAAATCGAACGCAGTATGAAGCGAACCACTGCCGGAATCGAAACCCAGTGATCGGGGAAATAGTACACAATGTTCCAGACTTTGAATACGACATCTTTGTAATAACCCCGTCAAGTATTGTTCACCATTCAGTATATTTTTTAAATGTCCCGTAAACAGATTCAGACTGCCTCGACCTCGCGTTCTCCTTGAAGAACTCAATGTGCTCAAATTGGAACTGTAACGCGACCCTCGACGGTACGCGTTCAATGCGTTTGGTGCATTTATCACCGGTATGGGAGACAAACGACCTAGCAGATCAATAGGCAAACATTGCGGATTCGCATCCAAACTCAAAGCGGAAATACGCAAACTGTTGAACAGTAGTGATAACTGTGCAACTGGACGTTCAGGACGATATTTGTTCAACTCCTCCAGTGATGCGACTCCAGACGGATAGAACGACATGGCCAAACCACCTTTGCGGATCTGTGTATCCTTCACCGGGGAATCTATATCCCCCTGTTTGGACGGCGAAGAACGTCGAGCCTGCTCCTTGAGGAATCCTTGATAGTCAGCTTCAGGTAGTTTCAGATCCATTAAAAGTTGGGATCTGTAGATAAAAGCGGGAATTGATTAGTTGAGTTCATCTCCCTGATGGAACAAAAGTGCATTCAATATCCCATTGCTGGTGAAATTCTATCAATATTTTTGACTGATGTAAACAAGATAACTTTGTATTGACCCCCCTTTTCCGTGCATTGAAGTTGTCAGAATGAAGGTCCAACTGAGTTGCTGTGCTGTGGTCCATTCAAGGGCTTACAGCATACCTTTTAACTTTTGCGCAGATCCGCGAAACACATATCGAATGGTATCTTTTTTAGCTGGGGTTCAGAAAACACTGATTTATTGAACAACGTCACCGGCTATTCAATTTATGGCATCCAACAGCCTAGATGTGCACTGTTATATGCCCTCAAGTAAGTATGCAGCATTCAGCGGGACGAAAACAGTGAATCTTCTGTGCAAATAACCCTCTGCCGTTAAATTACCCATCGATCCAGCGGGGTCCTAGTTAACGGTAATCTGGGCCCACAGTAGACTACAGAGGTGATGTGTAAGTGGCATGAGTTTCTGAAACACTTTTTGGTTCGTATGGGCAACAGTATTTATACTGAAGTAAATTATTTTTCAAAATAATAACAAATAAGCTTTGGTGAGTCTTTATAGCGGTGATTTTCGTGATTCGTTTGTACGCATCTATTAAATCTAGATTATTATTATGAAACCTTATTTGCTACAAATTCTCCGGGTTGGGAAAAGAATTCATTTGGTTATTCAATAGAGTTGCTATAATAGATTACACACTGGATGAAATAATGTCTCATAACAAATAACTGAGATGGCAAGGGTTTATGGAACTCATTCGGGATATCTCTTGAGTCATTTCTTTTCGAAAATTGTGCGTTTTCATACTTAAAAAAGCTTTTGATTTTCATGTGGAGGTTATTTTATCTTGGCAACCAAGATTAGGCACGTTCAATTGACAATCATGCAGCCTAGAAACTACGCAGATCGAAGTAGATAAGAGATAAATTATTGTCGAACCCCAAAGCAATAATAAAGGTGATAGATTTAATGAAACTCAATTCGATCAGAAAGAAAATATTTTGGTGTATCACGATCGATCAGTACTGTACGTTTTGTCAACCCGAGCGTTGCCCATCTATCACTGATAATTCGGGTGTTTACATTTCTACGCTTACACTTCATTCACATACTCCAAAATCTTGGGTAACATAGAAAACCGGTCATTTCTGAACTTTAACTAAAACTGCCTAAAATGAGGGATAATGACACGCACACACACATACACAGATACCTCGTGAAACAAACCAATCAAATCCGAATTGTAAAAACAGAAAACTTTCCCTAGGGTTCGATTCCATAGTGTACCCCACATATCCGTATCAAGCAAAATATTAACACAAACCTGGATGTTCCGCGCAGCTTGTTGTACAGGTACTCATAGTTGAAAGCCACCTCCTGATAGAATTCTTCCACGCGTCCTGAATGGACCAGATGCCATGGTAGTTCATTTAGTTTACGCAAGTTCAAATGCTGTGTTCGTGCATTTGCTTTATGTTCCTCAAAAATGTACGGTTGTTGGGGCATTCCTCGATCCTCTTCACTGTACTCCGGTAAGTTCTGATCCGTCAGACGGGCGTGTATGTGATGTGTTTAAAATATATATATATATATATATATGAAAATCAATCCAAACCAACTACTTTGTAAATAATATAAAAGTGCACAACTCCTTCCGTCGGATAGACAAGCAAAGCATGCAAAAATTTGCCCGCTCTCGTGCTTCAATCCATACTCCCCCCCCCCCCCCCGGGGGAGAAGAATAAATAGTTTTTTCAGAGGAAATTTCTTTTGCCTAGAAATTGACCTATTGATTAGTTGGATATATTCAAAAGTTAATACCATCCCGACGAATTAATTCAGAAATTGACTAACGAAAAATCGCGTTGATGGACGAGCTCGATCATGTCATTGAGCGAGATAGATAACTGGCGACAATGACTAGGGTTCAAGTAAACAATTAACATACTGTGTGTTACTAACCTGTCTGATAACTGATCATTTTCTATGGTCAAAACTGAAAATCCCATGTTTTCGATGCTGCTTCAATCCACACAGATAATATCAGTTAACTGTTACAGGAGACGACTGAATAAAGTTTTGGGATAAACATTTCACATGGTGAAATTCCGCTGAACAGTAAACAGGGATGAAAAATAGAACGAAGACCTAGTTCAGGATTTTCTTTATCTCAAATATGCGCGATTGCTTTCGGTTGCCACTTCGTCTTCCTCGCCTCCAATTAAGCTCCTTCCCCCGCAATATTGATCAAATTCAGTGATCCTTCTCCCAATCGGATTCCGCGGTGGTCAGGATCTCATTACGTAGTCTTCTAGTGTGGTTCTTAGGTGATGTAGATAAACTTGTAAATAATGTGTTCCCGGGTTAGCTCTTTGTCCATTGGCAATAAGATGTTGCAAGATTGAGCTGTTCAGGCTGCGCACTGATATTTTTTCGAAGAGCGGCCGGACAATCTTCAGACATTCGTTTATACAAATACTTCGTTGTGTTTCCGGTATAGCAAGCATCACAAGTGCACGTGAACTGATGTCGAACAAAGGATTGGGACTGGTGCGGCAATTTATCCTTAAGCTGTCGGATAGTGAATGGCTTATTCATTGATGAAAGTCTTAAATGCGCCGCGTGGTTGGGAATGTCTTTTGACAACCTATCTATCCTCCGGGATTTCCAATGCTCTGTCTACCCTGAAAAGAACATTCACCAATATCTCCTTCTTTCTAGCTATTTGTGATTTTAAACCGTTTGATTCGGATTCTAGATTTCGTCGAATGAATATCTCTTGGTAGCTCTTTCTCTGCAACATACCTCTTGTGTGGGTGGGTCATCTAGTTATTTACTGTCACAGGACTACAGATTTCCTTCACTCTGTAAGCCAGAGAGTACACTGTATTCCTTTTATATCTCAGTGAGACGAAACTTTGAAAATATCTGTACTGTCCTGCCCACATGCCCTTACGGTTTACTCATCTTTCCAATGTGGTCATCCTCCGTGCTACAAAAGCTAACGTCCAGAAAAGCGAGAAGGTGGTTTGTTTGTTTTTCCTATCCCCGTCACAAATCGTATTCCTGAATGAGCGCTGAAAAATACTTGCAGAAGTATATTGGGCAAGTAACATTACAATCTGGTTCAAACGGTGCTGTTAACATGGCCTAAGTGACACCTTTTTCACTCTCCCCTCTCTTCTCATTTACTGTCTTTCTCCTGGTTCACAATTTCACACCTGTTCTATTCATCCTTGACTAACACTTTTCCGTTGGTGCCCACTTTACACTTTTTATCTGGCTTTTTCTCTATCCACATTTAGCGCCACCCCAAAGCTTATTATCAACTGAACACAGTGCACAGTCACACACACACACACGCACACAAATCCACTCAATATCAGCTAAGGGCGTGTATTAATCTATTGACTAATGGAAACAGATGTGCAAATGCCTAAAGCGATATGCATCAAGAAGAAATCTTTTCTAGTTTTCACTTTATTCTTATGCATTAACGTGGAATATTTTACAATACTATTATTATTATTATTATCATTGTGTTATTAAATTACTGGATTGGCTCACACATAATCTATAGATGTAATCCACCGGTGAACGTGTGGATCGCCAATTTACTTACATTGGACCAGATAAAACGTCAGTTGTACGATTTTCAGTTTTTTTTTTCAATAACCCTTGTCCTATTGCGAAATTTGTTGAACAAGGAAATGGAAAATTTCAACATGAATTCCTTACCAACTTTTTGATCAGGTATTCGGGATAATGAAAGACCTTCTTACGCCCGGCCCATTTTCCAAGAAAATAATCGGCCATGATAGAGTGTATTTTGCGTTTGAAAGCCAAATCGGAAAAGAAATATTTCTGGGCGGCTTCAATAAACTGCCGATGGTACCTACACGAGACACAACGAAGAGAAATAAAATATTCCGTCAGAAAACTAAATGGAAAGGGACCGAAAACAGTGATTTATTTGAATGAGGACAGAAGCAGGCGGAAGCGAATTTCTTCCGGGATTCGAATTTCGTGTCTTTGGAGCTTAACGAGTGCGTTTCTTTACGAGAAATTGTTTTTTTTCTAATATGGGCAATTTGTAATCCCACGCGAGCACGGTTGGAAACCCACATCTATATTGTTTATCAGTACCTCTCACTAACCCACCGAAACATACACATCCAATCGCCCCGTGTTGATTCAGTTTCGCCAAGTGGTGTTAGGTCACCAAATTGTGACCCGGAGGTCCCGGGTTCCAACCGCTCCACCATCGCCCGTGTTTCCTATTTCTGTATTTCCCCAGACTGCCTTTGTATGACCAATCTCCCTTTTCCTGAATGTTCACTGTACATTTGTATATTCAATAAATAAAAGAGAAGTATGAGACATTATTATTATTTATTATTATTGTTGTTCACATTAAATATATTTTTCTCTCTCCGCCAATCTGCAACAATGTGTTTCCGCTCTTTGCAGCTTGGCGAACGCTTTGTCCCTAGGTTGAACTTTCATTCGTACGCGTACATTCTTCTGAGCCTTCGAGTACACGAAAAACGTAATTTTAGTTGTGTGTGTAATACGAACTAGTTTTGTACATCCCACCAACACTCTGTGTTATTTATTCAAGTTTGACTGCCTGGAAAATAGTGAAATAGCACAAGCCAATTATAAACACAGTCGGATCAGGTGAAGCAAGTAATATTTCATTTGATACAGTTATTTCCGCTTAGACGTGAAACATTCATTTGGGAAGAGTTTCTCAACCAAATAGGAAAACAAATGTTCCAAGGGGATGAAACGCGTTTGTCGCCTAAATGATACATGTAAGGATACTGGGTGGAACCCGTGACTGTCAGGAGAACATGTTAACCTTCTTGTATGGTTACTAAATCGGAACAAATGTCCAACTTTATTCAGTGTTGCAATCAAGAAAGATGCACACACACACACGCGCACGTATGTCGCAAAACAAACACATACGTAAGCCATATTTGTAGTTCCAGACTTAATCAATCAAGCTCGGCTTGCTATCTCACAGACAGATGCTGTTAAATATATTCCGGAATGATAGATAATTCAGTCGTTTATGCTTGTAGGACGTTCGGTATTGACTGTGATCTTCCTCCGCTGACGTCACAGAACACGCGCGGTATGATTCTGTCTCACACAGAAGCACACACACACACACGCCCCGCGATCAATGTGCATTCTCAACCGAGATCAGCCAAAATAAATACTGCCACGACGAAAAGCGATCCACGGAAATGTGTGCTCGTCCAGAGTTCGTGTTCATATGTGGCGGGTAAAATCATACTGTGAGGATGGATTGTGAAACGTAGACTATCAATGCAACTACCCATTGTCGTTGAAGCGTTCTCCCCCAAATGCCACCGAGGAAAGGCAAGCGTTCTCATTTGACACATTGGCTTGGCTTTTCCACATCTGGCAAACGGCTCTCGGAATCGAATACACAACTCCATAAATCATATTTTCACAACCTGTGAGTATTGTCGACTTTTTGTCTTTTTCTTCTAAATATAATTGAGGGTTTTGGTAACCATAACGACCCCATTCTTATTAAAATTGACGGTTTCTCTTTGGAAGATAACGTGACAATAACGGACAAGATTATATATTCGGTAAAGAGCGAAAAGTAACAGTACTTTGTTCCGATTTTTGTGCAAAGTCATTGTGATCCACGTAGCCTGGTTTATAATCCACTTTACAAAAATCTCGCTACCCAATCCTGCATTCAAAAACAATGATAATGGAATAGTTTTAATTTAAAACCTGAATTTGATTGTCTCATTAAAGTCTGAGTTCGACATCTAACTCACAGTTGTGAATAGTGATAAGGAGTAGATGATATTGCTTTGAACTGACTTCCCGTCGAACTTCCGCTTCGCGCACATTCCTCAGCTCTTGCAGTCAGCAATACATTCGAGAGCATTGCAGACTCGAGTTTCGTTCTCATTAGATCTCATCAATTGTGCATATCCACCGTCCCATCGGGGGTTTGAACTCTGGACCTCTCGCATGGATGCCTTGTGTGTTACCACTGTGCCAACCAGCTCGTGGCATGGCTAAACCAAATTGCCAATTCATGTTTGTTCAGGTGTTGTTGTTGGTGATAATCAGTCAGTTCACTGTTGGCTCGAGACTTTTTTGTTTAATTATGAGAACACAATAGAATGCACTCAAGGAAAGTGCTTTATATAAAACATTCACTTTTTTCTACAGAGCTACCCAATACCTCGACCAATAAGTTCGTTCGAGGTTTCCGAAGAAAGCTGATTTTATCAAAATCAGTGGGCATTAAAACGGTTTTTTACACTATGAGTGCGTCCTTCCCGTTCACTATCGGTTAAACCACGCTAAGACTACATAAGGTGCTGCTTACAAGTCACATCTAAAAGACATCAACGATATCAGCAACCGGCCATTGATTCCGTTTTTGAATCTCTATTGGAAAAGTACTTTTCTGACAAATAGTTTACTGCTATCGGTAAGTGAATTAAACAAGTTTCGTTATCTTGGGAAGACATCTCATTGGGCGGAAAAGTCACAGATGAAACGTCGGCGAGCATACCGAAGGCTTGGTTGGCATTTACCAACTGGAGACATCTGTGGCGCTGTCGCGATATCCGGCTGTCTGTGAAGGATCTAGTATTGCTGCGGCAGCTCGGCCAGTGCTGCTCTGCGATGCAGAGACCTGGTCACTACAGGAACAGGATGAACATAGATTGTCGGTGTTCGAACACCGCTGTCTACGTTGCATTGCATGAGTCTGGTAGAGTGACCGGACGAGGTCCAGACGTAGAGATTTTGGTAATCACGGTCGGCCACTGGAGCATGTGATCGATCTCCCTGGATTACAGTGGTTGGGGCATGTATTACGCATGTCACCAAATAGGTTTCCACGGCGAGCGATGTTTGCTGAGACAGGTAGCGATTGAAAAAAAATCAGGGTGGTTAAACGAAGACTTGGCATGAGGGTATGAAAACTCTAACCAGGAGATTAGGTCACATAGGTCCCGTTAGGCTCCCTGTCCAGGGACCCCGAGATCATGGTCATCGATGGTTAGAGACACTGAGTGCTATGGCTGTGTATCACAAACAGTGGCGCTCGTGCATCCACTCGTTATTCTCCTAACACCACTCTATATGAATTCACAATCTTCCGCTTGAATTTGCTCTCGACAATCCAATCTTCATTCTGCTCTTTTATCTAAATGGGTGGCCAAAACGGCGCACGAAACTGCATGGTTAATGGTTGTAAAAACTGAACTGAACGGAACTGCTATCGGCTGCTATTTGCATCAGCTACAATTAGTCGCATGTTGATCTAGTCTGAAAGGATTCTTAATTTTTGTTCATTGATCATCCA
>UZAN01040232.1:48170-73856 GCA_900618425.1 Echinostoma caproni
GACGTCACAGTTTTACGCCTGTCGTTCATGGCTTTCTTAGGTCACAGCGAGATGTGTTCGGCTACCTGTTTTATCTGACTCGCTTACAGCGGTATGGGGGTCGAGGCTAAAGCATTGCGGGCTATACAAAAGCCATTCTGAAATACTTTAGTCTGTTTTGGTTGATCCTGTCCTATCTGGCTTAGACAAAGATACACACGCATTTCAACTGACAATTAATACCCATTGTTCTTACGACATGACTCACCAGAATATCACACAAATGCCATCAACCTCACGCCCGACTAGGTTATGTCCGATTGCACCCCTCAAGCGAGCCCATACAAAAGGTGGTGCACGAATTTGCGGCGGTAAATGATGTTGAAAAACATCACGCAATACTTCGTCGTCCAAAGATAAGATCTCGACCAATTCAGCCTCACTCAATCCTCCTCGTGACGCGGTTATATATGCAAGCGCGTGCGAAGTCTGACAAGAAACATTCGAGACAAAAGATTTTCCAATATTAAGACTACATAATATCAATATATTCAAATCAATATATCCCACGGTATCTGACACGCTCACATCAAAGAATATTGGCCGATTTCGATGTATACGGTCAAGCAACTAATTAATGCTCGAAGTGGGAACATCTCAGGTTGGGGTGTGATGAGAACTCAAATCATACGGCAGCTCGCTTGCATCCGATGTCACGTGATTGACCGGCCTGCCTATCGACCTTACCAGGATTGACAGACCTCAGGATAGTTGATCTGTATTTCACCCTGTAAATCGAGTTGACGTAAAAACAGTCATCCCGCTCCAGTTCAGTGACTTGTGTTCTTCACAAACCAATGGAGCACAGTTATATCACAGAATGACCAAAACGTTGTTAAAAAATGAAGCGAATGTAAAGTTTTGACATCAAAAATTCTCCGAAACAGGTGAACAGATTAGGACCGAATAAAAAGCCAAACGTGAACTTATCACAACCTTTGATGAGCCAGCTATTGATGCCCGTAGATGATTAAAGTTTTTAACAACAGTATTCTTTGAGACAATTTCAGGGCCTTTTTTCTTTTTAGATCTTCAAGCAAGGCTACTGTATATATATTCACCGATAAATATTGATTTCTTGGTTGTTGTTCCCGATATGCTGCGATTTCTGATTGGTCAATCCGCTCTATCCTGCACGCTTTCACGCATAAAGCTTAGCAGCTTCACCTCTTGATTGACGTTCGACACATTCTCGTCGATTTGTTCTTTACTGGTTGCATTATGCTCTTAGTCCCCGTGCACTCAATCCTGCTTTGTCTTCTTTCTTTTCTGCGATCGCTTCATCAGAACCGTCAAAACCCTTCTGTTTGCAGTCGCTTGTTAAAATGCAGCTAAATCTTTTCACCATGAGGGCAGATCTGGCATGGGGGTACAGGAAACTTAGCTATGTCTGATCCTGAGGTGCGTGCACCGCATACTACCTGGATCGATTTTCTGCCTGTCCACTGACTGACGTGCACTTTTCGATCAATATTTCGCCAGTAAATCATTTCTATCTCGTGAATCTGTCTAGCGAATAAGTTTTGCCCAGCAATCACCATTTTTCAAAGTGGAAATTCGTCATGTAAATGGCAAATGAAGCTTGAACTGAAAAGCTAGGAAGTACCGGACGGCTGTTTCGGCCTGATCGATCTGATCAGCAGTGGGGATCCATCGACCCAACTGGGGATCGAACCCGGGCCTCCATAGGCGGAACGCAAGCATGCTACCCGGGCAGCTGACCAGATAGCTTTTCGTTTTCCATTTACACGATATAGCACAACCTATTTTTGCGAGCTTGTTGCAGGCCAAAGACCTCACTCAACTCAGTACTAGCCTCCGAGATTATGACTCGGTTGGAAGCAATCACAACCTGACTACTTATTTCATGTGAGTAATAGATGATTCGCTTCAATTTTAAAGTGGAAATTCGTCGTGTCTATGGTAAATAACAAATTTCCACTTAGAAAGTGAATCAATTTCTCCATTACTCACATGGAATTACCATTTTTGTCAGATAGAGTTGGATGGGCCGGTTTAAATTATTTTATTTATCTGGTTAGTCATTTTACAATCTCATGTGTTTCTGAGAGATAAATCAATGAAATCAAGACCGGTTAATTACTCATGCCAGCATTCGACAAGGTTTGGAGTATGATAATTTAAAAGGGATTTACCATGTGAACTGTCGCATATGAGGATGTGGGTTGGTTGATACCGCTGATAGATAATAAGGGATTGTTTGCTTTACGATGGGTGGTCATTATCGGGGTGAATTTTGAATTCGACAAATCAGGAGATAGTTATCATCTTTATTTTGATTGAGGAGGGTTGCGCGCGATGACCGAAATGTTAACATCGTATTCTTTCGCCGGGTTGTGAAATGATTTACCCACCCACACTTGCAAAAGAAGCTTTTGATGGTCAACCTTTTTCCTTACATCATGAACAGAGTGGCATACAGCTAGTGAACTGCTAACTCACGGGTATAATCACATCGACAAACATCAAACATTAAACGACAGAGTTTTATAACTTTGCCCATGGACTACTGGTTTCACTGCTGGAGAAAAAAGTTTGTCCGAAAATCTATCTATAGACACGTGTCATTGAATTGAATGACAGAACAAGGATTTGTTTCTATACCTCTTCAACTTCAAGTGGATTCAACCCATTGCACGCTACCAGAGATCCAACAAAGTGATTGGTCCTTCTGCCGTCACACTTCACTAATTGGGCCGGATCTATCGAAATCCCGTCCCGTCGCAGTGAACTGATTTCTCCATAGATAAACAAAGTACTTTTTGAGTAAGTTACTGAGCTAGGGTGAAAGTTCCGGTGGGATAAGGGTTAGCTGTTTCCAGTGATGTTCGCAGACGTTTCGTAGCCAAGCTAGGTAACATCATCAGTGCGACGTCGCCCTGATTAACTTTGGGGATAACAACATTTTTGCTTGTTTACGGTATGAGTAAGTAAGTAAGTATTTTCTTGTGTTTTACTATTGCGGTCGAGCAAAAGAATTCACATCATTGATAGCAGTTCGATGCCCTTTCCCCACAGTGTCTCCAGTCAAAGAAAAATTCGAAGTCTGTGAGGCACCAGTCGGGGAGCCCCAGCGGAAGCCAAAATCGAGTACAACCTATTCAATCGTCTATGCCGTGTCATAGCCTGTACACTTCGCCATTTGTTCCAGCCCGGACTAATGTCTAAAAATAGCACATGGTATGGCAAACGTTGCTGAGGCATTCACAGGCCGTGCACTAGCCACCTAAGACAATGCCGTTAATGCTCAGACTATCTGACATTAACATAGGTTGTCTGACTTCATCGTTAATCACGCGATGCTCCCACCGTACGCGGGCGATGCTGCGCAGACAGACAGTCGTTGGACATGATCTGCTCAGAGAGACTAGGTTTCGTAACCGTAGAGCCACACGGCGCGTAACGTTGCGCAATACACATGCAATTTGAATAAAGGGAATATGTCGCACCGGAGCCAGAGATGCTGCAGATTAGCAAAATACAATCTACTTTTGATGTCACAATCAAGGTTTGGTACAAATTAGTTATTTTATTTGGTGAGACCTAAATTACAACGCATAAGCCAGACCCATTTTCACAATAACTCGGCGATTATCACTGATTTCACTTTCCTCCGATTACTCGGTATTCCTCTTGCCAATACCATTGATTTCCGCATAATCAACAAGGAGGGTGAATGTAGAATGGAAATATCTGTAAACCGGCCATGTCGTACATTGAATACCGGACAAAGAGAACATTTATAATGAGTAGTATATGAATGAATGACTGAACAGTATTTCCCAGAAGCATACGATCGGTTTCGCGGTCCTTGTCGCTCGTCAGATATGCTTATTTGGTAATCTTCTGCCAGATTATTCTTATACCTGAACTCCCGGTGTGAGTTAAGCAATGGAAATCTCATTTGCAGCTTAAGAAGTGAGTTTGAGGTGAATAAGTTTCAAAGAATCAATGCAGCTATTCTGTATCAGCTGTTGTGGGTTAGATGCGTCCAACCTCAGCCGGTCGTGAGCTTCTAGGAAATTTTGTCCAATCATCTATAAAATACTCATTGAAGAAACAGAAAATCGGCCCTGGCGTCGAGTTGACCTAGGTTAACTGTATCAAACCCACAACACCTGATACAGTATCATCGGGGTAGGTCTTCGAGACTTGTTCGTCTCAAATCCACTCATGGAGCTGTAAATGTGATTTGAGTTGTATAAAGGGAACATTTAGTTTGAATTGTGCAAATCGCGTGGATGATCTAATAACGGGATGTGTTTTCGGGTGAATCTGATTGTGATTGAAGTGTTGTTGGTGGTGGTGATGTTGGGACCAGGGTAAATGGAGAGCTTGAACCAATCGCTTTTGCGCACACAGCTCTAGTGCGAACAGGCGAATGACTATCGTCTCAGCGGTGGCTAGTGTGTATTAGCGCACAGGGGTTGGGGGGCATACGACAGCTTACGCTAAAAGTGGATTCTGGTCTAATTTGATGGCCTGTGTTCACTAGATGACCAAGAATGGCACTTTCTGGGCTTTCTGTTCTTCCTTGTTTTAACCAGCTTGGGTAGTGTTCCTTCATCCGTTGGGATAGTTCCCTCGCCGTGCGGCCAATGAACGTTGCATTAAAAACGCACCGGGAAGAGTAGATAACCATAGAAGTGTTCAGCGTAGGCAGCTTATATTTGTGGCTAGTTCGGATCATGAGCGAGCCTGTGAACACACATGATAATCGAGCTGCATTGTACGTCCGCGTCAAACGTTTTTTTCCAGAGGTCTGATACAGCCTTTTCTTTGAAAAGGTAGACAAATGAATAATTTCTCTCACTGAACCGTTCAGGATAACCGTTTTCTCTTAGAACGTCCTTAAGTTTTGTCAAAGCAGATCTTTTGCGCTCGTGATGTGAGATTATGAATTAGATTTATAGTCTGCAGATGTGGTTTGCATTCTGCGAAGAGACCATTTAGTTTGAACGGAGTAACACACAAAGATTATCGAATAACGGAATGATAACTGAAACTTCCTTTGGAATATGAAAACGTTGCGTTATCTCAAACGGGAAAAAAACAAATCGGATTCTCACGAGAATTTTTCCATGAGAACGTTCCAGTGAGTCGAAGAAACGGATAATGGCGTCACGTAGTGTCAAGGCCAAATCCAAATTGGGCCATTCCTTAGCAGCCTCACGAGCCTCCCGATCGGTGCAGATGGGATTCAGATTTGGCTGATTCTCCGTTTCAGATTTCGCGAATTCCGGTACATGCCAAGAACGCCAGTTTCTGACCTGTTGTTACGAGCAAATCATTGGAGGATAGAGACCCATGAAGATAGAGGTCATTGGGTGTGGGAAACACTTGCCGCGTATTAAGAGAAATCGGGTATTGACTGTGACAAGTTTGCCTTTCAGGCTATCTTCAGGTACTCTCTATATTCCTATTCCCCACTTGAACCATTGCTCTGTGAGGACACAATTCAATCATGAAGCAATTCAGCAATCGCAACTCAGTATCAATCGATTTTATTTGAAATGAACGACTACATGCACAGTAATGGATTTTCTGTGCACAGCAAAAGAAACGGATAACTATATAGTTTGAAAGGAGGTCAACTCTGACCCGTGCTCTTATCCACCTATACTGGATGGGGACAGGTCCTCCTACTCGTTGACCCATTGAAAATTCCAACGTTAAATACACTGTATTTCTTTCGCACTATTATAAAAACACGGAGCCAACCATTGGGGGCAATTTTTCCTGTTGATTTGAATTTTGAAATGGAAGCTTATCCAATTCTGTCGGGAAGATTTAGCAGTCTACTACTCCCGTTTGTTTTTTTCATTCGGGATTCACAAGTTGCGAAAGAAATTCAGCACAATCGACCTCGCTATTAATTTCGAGTATTTTTACATGTTATTATTGAAGAAGAGCAGATTAAAAAAAATGAGAGTGAATAATCTGGAGTGCACTGGACAACCGAGTCGACCTGATTGGTTGGTTGGTTGGTCTCACCAACAGCAATGCAGTTATTTTGTTACGCGGAAAATTTCACGTGCGTTTCTCCCTAATCCAGATGGTCAGTTGGAGGGCTCTCAAAGTACGGTTTTCATCGGGAGATTGTCACTATGGCTATATACTGTGCAACAGAGTTTACTTTTTCAATTGGAAAAAGGAAAGTTGTAGTACATACATGTGATCTTTTTTTAAATATCTTTTTAATTCTTTTTTCATCTGTTGAATATAAAAACCTACAATCAACTTTCAGAAAAGCGGCCTCGGTCACACAAACGCTGCCCGGGGAAACTGCAGAAATGTAGGGAGAAGTGGGCAGCAGTGGAGCAATTCGAACCCGGGACTTCCGGGTCACCAGTTTGATGACCTTTACCTTGACCTTGACCTTGACCACCATCGCCAAGGTAATGCTATTGGAACTGCTGCTTATCGGCAGACCCTTCTACAGTAAACTGTTGTTCAAAAACTGATTCGTAATGAATAACTATTGGGCTCAAGGCCATCTTTCTGGAAAATAAGTGTGACTGAATTCCAAACATTGACATATGATTTGGACAAGTCTTATTAGACCAGTCAGTGGTTATCCTGTTACTTTCTTCTTCTTCTATTGAATTCTCGTATCTCCAATCGCCGGCATACATGGCCTGTTACCAGTGGTGTTCTCCTTGTCCCGATCCCGAGAATAACGGCTTTATGTCAGAATGATGACTTACCACACGATCAACCAGGACCACGAAAAATGTCAATCGGCACTTTTCAAATGCTCGTCGAACCAAACGCCACTGGAACGGTTGTAGTGTTCGATTACGATTTGCCAATCGGGCTCTCAAGATAACCTCGCACGTGTCACTATCCAGTGACTGTACTTCGAGAAAATTCGATCTGGTTTGCCGCGTGCTTTGCTCGGCTTCCGAAACCGGGGCCACCATTTCATCATCTTGCGTCTGTTCTCTGTTGCAAGCGGGGATAGGAAAAAGTTCACAAAAGGCGTCCAAAATTCCATCAACATCAGGCAAAGTGGAAATAACCATTCTCACGTTGTTTGGCAACGGAGTCCGAATCCAGCCCAGACTGTACGCGCCATCGGACGGTGTCAGTTGATCGATCGCGTCCAAGAAGATTAAAACCCACCGTTTGTGAAGAGCACATTGTTCCAACAATGAGTAAAATGTCACGATAAGTTGCTAAATTAGAGGGTAGAAAACCGGTGTAATAAAATTAGGAAGATGCCGATTGAACTCACATTCAGGCATGATTCGTCCGTTCGTTTGCTCGCTCACTCGCCCGTCACTAACTTCAAGTACTTTACACAAGTATAAGATTTACTTCATCCGTAAATACCAGGAGAACACTTTCCTCATTGATGAACTCCAACGAGTTTTATCAACGCGGTGAGAAAGATAAGGCTATTCTAGCAACTAGTGTACATAGATAGCTGCCTGAATGCTAACCTACATATGTATATATATATATATATATATATATATATATATATTGTATTATGACCATATCATATGCCAACAGCCCATTCAAACAACTAAGACCACAAAATAATACATATTATACACGAAATTCTTGAATATTCAATGAATGTTAAATGATTTTCATTATCCCGCATGAAACGCCCATATGGTTTAGATTGTACACGTATATCCTAGCTTAAAGTTAAAGCAAACATTCCATTGAATGGGGTTTTTACGAGCCCTTATTTATCAGTAGCAGTGTGCGCTCAAGGTAGGCTTTCACTTTAGGACGCGAAGAGGAATTGGCGGTGAAATCAGTCGGTACCAAAATTACCTACTCGCTTGAACAGGGTGCCCATAATTCGAGAGCATGCTGTAGGGCAAGGACATTGATGTGGAGAACCACAGACGATGATTTATCGCGAATAATTTGAACGAATTAAGTCCTGACCAGTGTCAGCAATCATCCTGCATATGATATCTCATATTCTGTTGACAAAAGAATGAATCATTCATCCTCCAAATAGACGCTATATAATCATTTCTGTATGTTCTCTTCCTATACAATGTATACCCAAATAATTACCTGTTATTGCGCAAGTTCTGGTTTCTCAACGCAACGAACTATCATCAATCTATAAAAACGCATGAAACTTCATCCATGGAAGCGCTTTAAAATGATTATATAAATCCTTCGGAAAAAAATCAATAATACAAACTAATCAATGAGGATACCTTAATGTACACTTTACATAACCGCGGAAATTTTAAGGGTAACACAATAATTGAAGCGTGAACGGAATTGCACATTTTATAACTCTTTCAAATAGTTCTACCTTCCAGAATGAAAGACAGACTACTGCTGGAGATGAACGCGTGCAGCGTCTACCAGTTCACTTGCCTCTGTGGCGCGGTGATGGCCCGGTCGTCAAGTCACCAAATTATCACCCGTGTGTTCAAATCTTACCACCAACGCCCGAGTCCCCCGTTGTATGTCAGCCCTTTGATTGACCGCCGTCCCTGCCGGAAAATTGTTTCGTTGTGTATCCAATAGAGGGAAGTAAAGAGTTCTCCGTGCACTAAATCATCTTGTTGACTAAACGCTCCGGATACCCGTTACGCGTAAAGATCAATTTTATGGTACGGAGCTCGTCTTCTAGTGTGTCCTCGCTGCAGATCTTTCTTGCCCTATCCGCTAGGTAACAAACCAGGTTCCTTTTTACCTTCAGTGACACAAGGCTTCGGAAGTGAATGTATTGGTCTTCTCAAGTCATTTTTCTACGCACGGACCATCAGCAAACCATCTATCTGATTGACGGGTGATGCGGACATTGAGAAACGGCAATTGGTTGTTATACTCCATTTCTAAAGTAAACTTTATGTTGGAATGCGGAATGTTGAACCTGTTTATTAGTTCCATTGTGTTCGATGTTGCACTGATCACACAATAAATGTCATTTGCGTACCGTGTGTCTAGTATACAGTCTTCGATGGATGAGTGTTATTGAGTGTTTTCAAGTTTCGCTATGAATAGATCCGCGAAAAGTGGTCTCAGCGGAGACCCCATGACGACGCCATCTTTTTGTCGATAGCTCTCGTCGTTAAACCTGAACTGCACCGAAAAATCTTTACAAAAGGTTAATAAAGAACCCATATACATATACGTTCAAAAAGGAAGTAAAGATTTAAAGAAAAAAGAATGGTTACGTGGGTTGGTTGCGTCACTGACTGATCGAGTGAGAGAACACCACTCAGTTTGACTCAGTTGACGGACTATAAAAACAGTCTGGAGTGCTACTGTCATACATTTTGCCGACACAGAACATGCCACGGGTGTGCGAAGTCCATTGCGATCCAATGACGGGGCCCGGTTTGAGGATGTTAAAGCCTAGATGCTATCCACAGCAGTGGCGATAGCGATTAGAATAAATCAACCGCACCATGCGAACAGAATTAGTTCATGAAATCCGTTACCCTTCCGTAGCCATGTGTCTGAAGTATCCCCATCTAACATGCAATCAAAAACAGACACTCCGCACCGGATTGTTTTGAACTATGCGGTCCGTGGTTGAAAATCCACTCCCCCTCCCCAAACCCACAAATTCCATTCCCATTAAATATATTGAATTTATTTATTTATTTTAACTAAATACAGCGGAAAAACAGTTGTTTCTCGCAGTAAAACTTTGCAATGTTCTCCTCTCGAATGTCATTACCCTTTGCTTCCAAACTCCAAGCTAAATTGTCTGCTTCTGTTTTCTTTTTTTTCGGTGCAATCTTCTATTACGTCAGGTGGGAAAGTGTGTTCTTTTGGCCACACAAGTAGACAGTTAGTTATCTGACACGGTCCAGCTTGGCTCAATATGGGGATTGAGCAATTGCACGGACAGGTCAGACCTCAAATCAAATAACTGATATGACTGGTGTGTTTTGTTTGCACCATTTAGTTAGCAACCATCAATCGATTGTGTAGTGAGCACAGTGAAAAAGACGGGAATCACGCCCGTCTAACCCGATTTCGAAAGGGTTCATAAAGAAACGAGATCCTCCGTAGACTCTATTCTCCTCCTCTCTGTCTCTTCCTTCCTCCAACCGAGACCGGGAAAAGAATAGAAAGCCAATTACTACAGACCCAATACCCCCCCCCGCCCCGGTGATTTCAGCTACTTCCCAAGTATGGAACTAGTGTGATTCTGCTTGTCAACACAGGTCATCACAATAACCTCAAATCTTTGGAAAAATACTAACAAATAGACAATAGTAGTGAAAAAATTGTCCACATTATACAGGTTACCTGAAAATCGTCTAAACTACGTATTGCCTCGGGATCGAATTCGTTAGGGACGGAATCTTGTGATAAACAAATGGACAATTGTCGACTCAAATATCTGAGCGTTTGTCGAATTGACGAGGTTCCTGGACTAGTGCCCAAAAAGCGAACCATCACAATGGCAGATTCTCGTTNATTGGTCACTTTGAACGGTTCGGGAGTTACAGCACTCCCCGGGGAAGGACTTTGTCTAGCACTTTTTGCTCCTGGAGTTAATTGGATCAGTTTTCGTAGAAAAGCTCTGCTCCGGTGTTGAGTCAATTTGGTTGGGTCATCCGTGGCCCCTTCTTGCTCGTGTTCGGGTATCCAGTTACGAGCCAAACTGGCCGCTTTTGCCAGAACGGAAGTCTTACCACTTCCCGAGCGCCCAAAGATAATAAACGGGTCTGTAAAATGTGGCCGAGAAAAAATTCACTACATGTAATAAATACCAAGTAACGAATCGAGAATCAATTTCGTTCATAAATCTGTTTGAGATCTTTGTAAACGTCTACATTGTGCAATAGTGAAAAAAACGACATCCCGTAGAGTTTACTGAAATCTCTATCTGGAATAACAAACACCTTGTTTTTCTTACATTTTGGTTAGAGTGAGACCAATGTTTTCCTCCACTTCCACTTTTATCATAAACGATGATACTATTCGTTTTGTGCGATAACTCACACACCTGCCTAATCATGCATTATCTTTTCGCAGCGATCTAATTTCCTGTGGTCAATACAGATTTCAGCCCCCTTCTTTCCTGTTTCATCCCATTCACCGGTGATATTAGGTCATGCTGCCACCATATTACTAAAGATAACAGGTTTTCTGGTTCTTCTGACAAATCTAACCTCAGGCCACCTTGGCAAACAACCCAATGTACCTGAGTAAAATGATCAATAAAACCTGTCACCAGTAATTAAAGCTTCTTTCCCAAAAGGGTGTAGAAATTAGGATATGCGTTCGACTTTAGAACTCCAATGCATCAGTGTTTCCATCATCGAATTTCCATCAAATTCTTGCGGTATTTTTTACCCTAATAGGTAATGGTCTATAGTGATGCTGGTCACCATCACAGCACTCAGAGATCGTGTGTTCGAAATCAACCAGCATCTTCTAGCTTTCTCCGATTCGTTGTATCGTATGGTAGCCTTTTTTTGAACCCTTGGGGTCTTATAAGCGAAAACATCTATCACCAGTTTGGTTCTGATCTGTAAGTCGGGACAAACTCAAGAGAAAGGGAATTTCTTTCAACTTCCTCATGCTTTGTATCACAGGGTGACATTCATGGAACAGAGAATCTGCCTTTGTAAAACTACAACTTGCAACTGAAAACGGCAGAAATAATATTTTTCTATCCAGCGTCATAAACTACTAGCATAGAAGTGGGACCATCATTAGGCTTATTAAATGTGGTTAGCTTCCTCAATATCAAGTAAGTAGATCCGGCTCACGGTAGAATGATTTGCCGTGTTCCCGTCAGACCCGCGTGCAACCAAACGACTACACAACAGTACTAAAAGTATAACAAGTTTTAAGTACAAAACTTAACATCTCAGTGATTCGTGTTTGGGTGACAATTAAATTATAAAAATGCCTAATGATAGCCGGTGTTGAAGTATATTATTAGTACATGATGTTACAACTTAAATTTCGAATATTGGTTAGAGATGCTGTGCGCGGATCTCACGGATCTCACATTCATGATCAGAATGAACAACACTGTCCTACGAGAACTAACCGCATAGTACAATTTTAATTTTGTTTCTATATTTTTGATAATCCGGGTGCAATTTGGTCAGTCATGTGTGCGATGCAACTGGGCAGTGATTTCAAACGTTGAGACTCTTAGGGATACGATACCCGTTAATTTGAGTTCATTGGGGAAACAACAAATTTAACATACTCACAAGAATACAACTAGCTAGTTCCTCGTAATTGGAAAAGAAAATAAATATTTCATTAGATCGATATTTGAACCAAATACTCCGGTATTTGAGATTGCACTTACCGGTGGATGAGCTCAAAACATACTGTTTAATCGCATCGATGACATCCTTGCGTCCCTGGAAATTTTCCACATACGCACGACATGCATTCAAATGTTGCAATGTTTCCACATACACATCGTCATTTTCAAACGAAGACATTGAGGCTACTGTCCGGTCAATCAGGGAGGCAACTTTGTTCTCGAAATCTTTGCAAAATTTCATGGAATAAATTGATCCTAAAAAAAGTTTTAAAAATAAATCATTGCCCGTTCCGTGGGGCTAACTAGTTTGTTGGGAATTGAAAACGTACGTTCCAGTCCGTCGGATTCAATAGCCTCCCATGGAACCTCGTATTTTCGAATATCACTTTCTTTCAGAACAGCTCCCAGAGTAATGTCACGCAAATCATTGATCAATCCAAAACGTGTCTCGTCCAATTGCGGTTGTGCGTCATTGGTCATATCTAGAAATCTGAGCACATTTGTTCCGATTAGGCACGGAACGTGTGTGTGTGTGTGGTTCGATGTATATTCGGTGGGTTCGGTTAAAGTTGAACTCACTTCCAGCACTTTGGGTGTTTGATGACAGTATCCAGGTTGGATATGGTACGAATGAATGCGGCGCATCGCTGTTGAATCTGTCTGCTCGAATTCAGTAAACCTAGGATGATTTCATGTTCCGTAACTGAAAAAAAAGTGGAATGCATTGACTGAGAACATTCGCAGTTGTGTATCTTTTCATCGCATTACAGGCGGTGGTGGCCCGGTGGTAACGTCACAAAATTATCACCTGGGTAATGTGTGTTCGAATCCCACTACCACCAACGCCTGTCTTTCCCCAATGTGTTTTGTATGCTAGCCCGTTGATTGGCCGCTTCTCCCTTCTTACAAAGATTGCTTATTCATATACTCAGTAAAAGGAAGTAAAAATGATAAAAATGATAAATTGATTTAGTCCCTGCGGTTGTGGGAGCAAACAGTGAACAACCTGACCAGGAGCGACAAATTCTGTACGGCTTCCGAGCGAAAGAGGCCCCTTTAGAATCAATTCAGGTGACGATGTTGATGAGGCGGAGGTAGAGGAGGCCGAACAACGATGGTAATTGACCAGTTTGTGCCATCAATGATAGTCCGAGCTGCTTGATGATGAAACGTGGCACGTGGAATCACGGTCAATCAACTTAATAGCTATTTTGGTTTCAAGAACTCTCTAATGCTCCTGCCTTGTGTTTTGCGCATAGGACAGAACCGAACATGACTACTCCTCAACTGATTGCTCCACTGTACGATATACAAAATATATGAAAACCGGATTGTGGGCAAAAACTGGGGATGCAGTCCGATCGGTGGTGGCCAAGTGATCAAAGTCATCCAACTATTGACCCGGAAGCCCCGGGTTCGAAGCGCTCTACCACGGCCCATCTTCCCACCTTGCCATTCTCCCAGACAGCCTTTGTACGACTGAGACCGCTTTTCTGAAAGTTAACTGTACATTTTTATTTATAATTAAAAAATTGAAAAGGAAGTGGAAAAAACATGTTTGTAATTGATACTGCCCATCAACCAAATCCGTATGTGCTCACTAGTCCTTAACTGCACCGCAGTTACCCTCCAAAAGAACCACGGCCTTCTAACACAGTAGAATCTGGAAAAATATGGTGTTTCGTTCACTTTCACTTTCTAATTGCCGATTTCCGTGCGTTTGTGAATCAAACCACATTCGAAGGAAGGAATGAATGCCGCCTGTCGATGATCAGGCTGAACAAATGTGTTTCCAATAGCTTTATCGATCGAGACAATTAAGATTCCCGGCAGAACAATCGCTTAACGCATGCATAAGGCTCGGGCGTTTTGCCCTGAAGTTCTAGGTATTCGTGTTTACGTAGGTCGTCATCATTCAAGCCCAATCTGTTCGTTCCAATGTCTGGCTTAACGCAAATGGAAATCTCTTTACCCCGGTAAGCACTAACAAAATCCCGGAGAATATTCTGATTGCACGGTATGATAATCTTTTGTTCTGCCAACTTGGATGAAAATGCCCCGCCGTAGTGATGTAATTTAAACACTAGTTAAAGTACGTCAGCAGTTACAAAACAAAATATAATAACACTATTTAAGTAAATCTCATTACTATGAAAATTATTTGTTATGCATATATGTTTATCGAATAAATTGAAAAGAATTTCCTAATCTTTTTTTTCTGTCTCTTCTGACGAGTAAAGTGAGACAGGTTTTAAGCTTCAACAACTGCCATACCCAGGCTGGCAATCAAAACTTTCGGTGAACTGATAAGATTGCACACTACCGTTTACGTATCACAGGGATTCGTGGCGTGTGGTATATACCGGACATCTTGATTATCTTTTTCATTATTTTGTTCGCCAAGAACGAAGTGCATCAAACGCAATAAATTTTATTATCGCCTACCTAAAACGAATGGTTTGAAGTGTTCTGTCTTTTTGTTCTCCTTCTGTATTTCTCTTTCAACCAATTGATATGTTTGTGTCGTATCTTTGAATATTCTTCTCAAAATAAGTGGTATGAGAATGACTGGCCGAAATTTCCCTGGAAGCACACGACCGGTTTTGCGGTTCTTGCCACTCGCCAGGCATACGTATCGGGTAATCCTTTGTCAATTCATTCATAAACCTGTACCCAGGAATTGTATTTTCGCCACAATAAATTTGGTTGCAACATCGGGTGACTTTTGGATAGACGGAACTTTCAGAGCCAGTTCATTGAAGAAGCAGTGCTATGATTCAATGTTTTGTAGGTCGGTTAGATTCTACTCACCGCAACGAACCTGACTTGATAGTCTTTATAGAATATTTACTAATAAGTAGTATGTATTTATAGATGTATAAAACAAATTACAAAGGACCTATTTGTGTAAGGAATGGACAATGAAAAATGGATTAAAAAACTCCTATGTACGACCACCAGTTATGGTGATCTTCTTCTTGCTGTTTCCGTTCCGACGAAAGACACGAAGAAGACTAATGTGAATAGCCGCTTCCCTGTCGTCAAAAATTCAGTATCTATGCAGACCAGTTCGTCTACCCTTATAGACAGGAAATCCTGATACCATGTTTTAGTCGACACGTCCGCTCTACTCGGACTGGTGTGATAGGTTTGTGGTCATCGATTTTTCTGAGGAATATATTTCTGATCTAATTTTCGATTTCTTTTTATAAGTTTGGCAAGCAAATATGATCAATAGATAGTGACGAATTTTTGCATCATGCGCACCCAATTAAGCTAACGGTTACTTGAAAATGTCTATTTTACTTCTTTTTTCTGTTTTTTCAATATTCTAATTTACAGTTTACTTTCAGGAAAGGGACTGCGACTATAAAAAGGCTGGCTGAGGAAAATACAGATACAGGGAAGACGGGCGGCGGTGGAGCGGGTTTGAACCCGGGACACCCAGGTCACTATTCAGTGACCTAACACCACTTGGTCACGACCGCCCATTGCAATACGCAACAGATTTCCCCATTATTAAATGACATCCTGTTTAAGGGAATTCCTCAGTAAATATGTGCACCACGACCCCACCCCCGTTGGTGCAGGCTTTGTTGTTATTATTTTTTTTTTCTAGCTGCCCATTGAGAATCACGATCCTTTGCCAGCCTATTTTCCCCATTCATATGTTTACCCGCTTCAAAAGAACGTGGCATAGAAAAACTTTTTTCGGATGAGTTTCAATTGATGAAATAAATCATGACAGATTGTGCAATGACAATTGAAAAACAAAACAAAAAAAAAAGATGCAAACACAACAGCTATCACTCTAGTACACAAAGCGCGTCAAAATCAGTCGTCAGATCAAAAAGAGAGAGCTTTCGATTGTTTCATTCAGGCAGACTAATTTCGACCCCCGCCCCCTGCCCCCCTCCACCTCCGCCTCCCTTCCTCCAACCCATCTACCCACACTCCTCATCCGATGGAATCATCAGGGCAACACGTTCAGAAGGCCTTTTTAACGAATCGGAGAAAAACAATGGGATGAGCAAAAGAGTATGGCACAGATTTCGAACGGCAGAAGTAATAAGTATGCTGAATATATTGAAATAAAAAGCCGGAATAAATGATTCAAATAAAGTTTGAAAAATCTGATATTTTGACTAATTAATTCGGTTGTTCAAGTATTTACCAGATTTTCGGGATTATTTGTACTGTAAAATCCATCGCATGTTGTATGTAATACAATAACACATTTGTAATCTTTTCATCTATACCGGAGTTATTCCGAGCAGTCAACTGCCTCACCCACTTTTATTCTACAGTGTATCCCAACCCCCTACCCATCCATAATCTGTTATTTTTGTTGTCCTGTTGACATCAAGCTTTCTCGCAAGCCACTGATTATATATGCACAAATATATATGTTGCAAATAAGGTTATTGTGACAAAAACACACTTCCTGGATTATGAATAAATTGACAAAAGATTACCGGATACGCACGCCTGACGAGTGGCAAGAACCGCGAAACCGATCGTGTGCTTCCAGGGAAGTTTCGTCCAGTCGTTCCTATACTACTTTTATGAAAATTCATACGCGAGGATTGTATTCAACTGGATTTTATTAAAGCAAATCACCGAAAATGTGTTGAACAACTATCCATGTTCCAAAAGCACCTTGAGAGAAACAGTCATCGCTTAATTTCATAATTTGGTCCGGAAAAACACTTGGAAAAATGTCGCTAAAACGGTTCTAAATTTTGGGTATCAAGCTTGGATTAGTCCATTCACGATTGTTCAGAGGCACCAGGCACTCTTGATGGTGGTGAGTGCCTGGTGCCTTTGAACAATCGAATGGGCTAATCCAAGCTTGATAGTCTAAACTGATTGAACCATTCGCACAAGGTCGACCAGTGCTCGTTGTTGGTTATCACAAACATTTCCATCTCATTTAAGTTACAAGTTTTGTTTTTCTTTTTAAAACCTTTCTACCACATTTAGTTTAGTTTATTTACTTCAATGCAAACTAAGGAATACTTGATACTGGATAAATCTTGTTCTAAGCACTCAGAAAGAATTCAAATTCCTAATGATGATAGGAGTGTATCGAAAAATCGATGCACCATGTGTTGTTTTATCGTGAATGTTATTGTTATAGTGTTAATAACACAGCGATGTCGGTAGAGAATTTTATTCGCCGACGTTTCGGTTACCGTGGGTAACCTTTCTCAAGGCAGGTTTTACAACCAAATGACTCAGAGGAAGGCGTTACCTCGTCAGTGATGTACAAACATTCATGAGAAAGTGCCACCCGAACAGTGAAAAACGTTTGAACATCAAAAACACTCGAGTAGGAAATACGAAGGTTCGAAGTCACTAGTAACAATTGAATGTAACAGAGGGAAAGGGGCGAAAAACATGCTGAGGGATCGGAAACACGGTGACAGCTCTTCCATGGCAAGGTGAGGGCAACATGACAGAAACCAAGGAGCAAGGTAATCTAATGTATCAAGCCAAATCATTCTCATCACAGTATCGTTTCAAAGGGATCAAAACTAGAAACACATCAGCATCCTCAAGAACATACTACGCCGCTTCATTATTCGTAATCTATAAAAACACACAAAGTGTCTAATGAATCCAACTTGGATAAGCCAGGCCCTCAAGCTGTCTTCTCATGTAATGCCCTTTCTCATTGCACTTGCGGTAGTAAATATATCCCACAAACTGACAGACTTGTGTCTACCAGGACCTAAGAAAACATGCTCCTCAGAAACTTAGCACTGAGTGATCCAACTTAATATTCCGGGTCTTCAGCTATCGTATATTGGTCGCAAGGCACGACACCCAACTACCGGATCAAAGAGCATTAACCATGACAGGACATACCGGATCAATAAACAACTCCGTCCTAGTCCACTTAGTCGACAATGAGTCTCAAATAAATCCGCCCGTCGCTTTCAAAGTGTTCAACTGCGATCCTTTGGCAATCGCTGAGGGGATCAAGATAAGACCCCTGACTTCGGCTTCTAAAAGCGTCCTTTTCAGTTATTCCAACTTCTATGGACCGTGACTGATAAGCCACGATTGCTTCCGACGTTCGATCATCCAAAGACCGTAAGCTAGTTATGCCAGTCAGATGATAAAAGCACGATGACCATGACAAACTGGTACCCATGATTGTTAGTTTCGTGTCTAACTATGTATGATCTGTTATCCAGTGTCCTCTAGTGTTGTCGATCTAGCCTGTAAACGCTTAAGAATGCATTATTAAAATACAATTCTTCCGCCAAATTATGTTTGTTCAAAACACTGTAATGGTTTTCTTTCAGAGAGTAATTTTATTAGTCAGCTCATCTCAATAAAAATCTATTATCGCATTGCACTACTCACAAGTAACTGAATCAAATGCCACATTTTATTGACACTGTCTCTCACCGGAACAGGAGAATTGTTTGGCTTCAGTTTGATTCATCGCTCCGTTGCTGACCAGAACTGGAATGACTTCAGAGAACAATTGTTGCAGACAATCCTGTGCTTCATACCACATATTCTGAGATTTTTTGATAAATTCTTTGTCCATCTATATGCAAAAAAGTGGAAAGGTAAAATAATGTAATCGTGTGTAAAGCCGAAATCGACTTTAGAACCCAGATTGGAAATGTGGTTTGAACTTTTCTCTGAACGAATGATGCGCACAGGATAAAACTATCCACAATTTTTATGTGCAAATTTTACGTTCATCTATACGATGTGCAATATAGAAACAAGCTTGAATAATGATAAGTTCCTTTCAGTATAAATACCACTAAAACGAGAAATTACGTCGAAGGTGCTGGGGTTATAACTTACAAATTATGAGACAAGGAATTTGGGATTTGAAAGGTATTCCTGGTAAAAATCATTGTAGTGGTTGATGGCTTTCTCGGGTTTAAACAATTTCCGTGGGCCATAGAGACACTACAGTGAAGGAACTTTTTTCGTTCGCTTATNAATATAAAGCATTTAAATGAACAATTAAAGCAAAACTGATTCGTTTTTAAATCTGGCCAATTCAGCCAAAACGTTTTGAGATCCGAAAATTATGTGAAGTTTTCAGGCGGGAACATGGCTGAAACATTTCGCAGATAGTCAGTTCTTACAAATCCTTCCACTTCGTTCCTCTTGCTGAGTGTGTATTGAGGATCATCAAAATTTGTAACATAGCTAGGTATTTTTTACAACTGATTCGCTTGGGTGTGTACTTCATTACCTGAGTATCTCCTACTAATGAGTAGGCAAAACAAAATCGATTCTCTAAACAGTTTATTTCTCAATTGCGAAATGTATCTGATCCTAGCATTTTCATTATTCATTTGACATGTTTTTATGTGATACATCTCATTGTTCGCCCACATCTAAATCATCGCGCCACACCGGTTTCCGCAGGGTGTGCATCTGGCTTATCACATCCCGGTTTTGGTACTTTTTCACCGTAACTATTTCATTCGCAATGTTTTTCAGACAAGCGAAGTGGGCGAGAACATGTGTTCGGCTTCCTCCAGGAACGTGTCCGTCTTCATTCTTGAAGATTGTGTGTGCTGCAGGTGCCCGATCGCCCCACTGAAAGAAGGCTCTTCCCCCGCCTCAGCAGTCGATATTCCAGTCCCTAGAACACCAACCCCAATAGTGACTGTGACCTTTTTCGTATGCTGACGCTATCGTCACACCTTCATCGGCGAAAAAAACTGCTGAAACCGCACCGCGGCGGAAGCAGCCGAAGAAGAAGCTATCAACTGTTAGAGTGACCCCACAAACGGACTCCTCTCCTTCGACCTCCATGGTACCCAGGCAGCATGCATGTAACCTATCTCGTCCAACTGAGAAGTGACCCTGCTTTTCCTAATAGCCTGTGCAGCAAAGAAAGTCTCCGTTGTGATCATAGTACGTCACCGTTGTGCATCTTTCGGGAGTTGAGACCACCACTGCTCCGATCCGATTGAACTATGGCCTACAGTTCCTGCGGTCGCATATAGTGAAGCTGTTTGCAGGTGACGAGGCAGCAATCCGGGTGATAGTGGGTTTCAGGCTGGGAAAGATTTTCTATGAACGCTGTAAGTGGTTCTTCAGACAGAGGATGAAGCCAGGGTGACACTTAGATGAACCTTTAAGCTGAAGGGGGCTCCGATAAGAGTCCTTCAGGATCTTGATCCGGATCAGCGTCGTAAACTCCAAACTGCGTTGGAGGCACTCGGAGGGCACCAAGAGCAAGTTGAGACCGATGTGTGCATACGGGATTTTCGGGTACTGTTAAGACGGAGTGCACAGAATCCATCCTGTTACGCAGCGACCCGCGTCACACCACAAGTGCGCTCGTGACGCCCAAGCCGAATAGACTCCTGATTGGATGACTAAGGCGAATCAAATAGCTGTCGTCCGATCGATCAACCTGAGTGTTAAGGTCGTGATCTGATTGGCTCGTCATTACGTCTTTTCGCTTACGCCTAATTTACCAGACATTTGATTGTTGTTTCATGATCAAGAATATACTCTGACTGTCATTTCTCAACAGTGTTCTTTCTCCAGTTGTTGGGGCCTAGACAAAGAGGCGCACGTGTCGATCTTACGTCTTGGCATAAGACATAACAGGTACAACGGAAGTGCCGTCAGCTGTGCTGGATAACTGTGACCGGTAGGAAGACGCAGCAGACTGTTTGACCGTGGACGAGGAAATCAGGTGGAAGCATAGATGGCGGGGTAACAGTCTTGTACTAGCCTTGGCCAATTTTCAATCGCTACCTGGCAAAAGGGATGATCTGGAAGATTGGAGTATATCAAACCTGATCTCTTTGCCGTTACTGACGTCAGCGATTGTGAGATATCACTCGATGGTTTTACCTTGTACCGAATGGATCGACCATCATCACACCACGGTGGCAGAGTTATGGTTTTCGTCGGTCTAGGAGTCGCTATCTGACTGCTGGAGATCTACTCTGATCCGGAAGGATTTAGAGAAACACTGCTGTGAGGAATTAAGCTTTGTGTTGTAGGATGCATCACAGAAGATGATATCCACCGAACGCGGCGGTGTACGGCCCAGAGCTGCTAACCGGCAGGCCTGTGATGGGCATTTTCTTGTCTTCGGAAAGTTCAATGCATCTTATTTTGATTGGGCCAATTACACCTATCCTCAGTACTCAGATTTGTTTTCCAAAGAGCTTCATTTCATCGTTTATGCTCTCTCGCTAGTTCAGCATGTCCGTGAGCTCGCCCGGATCCATCCTTGACCTGGTGATCTCTCTAAGGCAGTTAGATGCGACCAGGATTAACCTCCTCAAATCGATTGCATCTATTGATCAGTCTGCTTTATGAATCACATGGAGGCGTAGTGTATCTCACGCAGACAGACCACAAGATAAACGAAGTGTATGTGGCATTCATCTTTTCTCGGAGATGCGTCGAGCTGCATCATTCGTTATATTGGATTCCCATAACCTTGAGCATGTGGACCTTGGGATTTGTTTCTTCACGGAATCCATCAATTCATGCAAGAATTCTCTCCACCCCAAGCCACCCAACACATACCACAGCCCCACCGTCGTTTGATCGGGAATTGATGAGGTTCCGGCGGCAGCGAATAAAAGCCTGGTCCAGGTATCGCATAACAGGCATGGAATATAAGGTATACGGACTCATTTGGAAGCAGTGTAATGTACACTTTACAGTGGACTCAGTACCAAAGCGCCAAAGCGGCTGTATGTTTATCTCAAGCAGTGAATCAGAGCTATTTACGGCCTTCCGACTCTCGTCAAAAACGGGATGGCTGCTGAAAACGATGAGGACAAGGCCGCGCGATGTTAGCACCACATTATGCTTAGTTATTTACCCCGGACCCCGACCAGTCGTCCGATCTACTTGGTGCTGACAATGCCTCCAAAATGGACGCACTTTACCATTGAGAACGTGGCCTTCAAACTGCGTCGACTGAAGGTTCACTAGTGGCCTGGACCTACTGATGTACAGCTGCTTATCTCGAAGAAGCTGTCAGACGAACCTGCGGTGTCGTTATGCAATCTGTCCAATAGGTCTTTCACTCAAGGACGTTTACCGCGGCAGTGGAGGAATGCTGTCATTGTGACAGTGCTCAAATGTGGGGAATGAGTGACTCCGGTAATTACCGACCAGTCAGTCTTAACAGTGTGTTAGGTAAAGTAATGGAAAGATTGGTGGCTGCACGGCTTCAGCAGCAATTGGTGTGCTACGTANNNCACGTGTACCATCAACACAGGTACCCCATGCATCATGAGACTGCTACTGATTCGTGAATTCTGAGCTGACGACAAGGCTAAAGGACACTGAACGCACATCACCTATGTGGACGTCAGTAAGATCTTTTATAGTGTCACTTAACTGCCTTTTGCGAAAGCTGATCAACCTCGGAGTAGGTGACACCATGCTGAAGGGGTTAAAAGACGTATTTAAGGATTCCTTCCGTCCACGCTGGACACCACCGCTGGGTGTCACTTGAAACTGCGCATTACTGATTGTACAATCCACTTCACATTCAGGCTATCGATTGGTACAGCTGATACAGCTAATGAGAGCGAAATATAAAATAACCACGGTAAAATGCTTTATTGTATGATTGAAATTACGTACACCAGATCTACCTGTACTCTGTTCAAAACCCATCAATTCATGTGCGTTCCTAACCACTTCCCGGCTTGATAATCTTTTTTCCCCCCGGATCGGAACTTGCCACATTCCCTTTCCATGACCATTTAGTTTGCTCTTTTCCGAATCCCCGCTATGGTTATCTAACTGTCTCACATATCAACTTTCGTATCAATTATTGTGATCCGTTCTTCGTCCTACTTATTATCGTAATCTATTCCCTTCACCCCACATGAAAACTGTGTCGTAGTACCTGTCGTCACTTGTTCTGCGCTCAACTTATTATCGTTATCTATTATCTCTATCCGGCATAAAAACTACCTCGTCTGATTTGTGGCCACCTGTTCAGTACCCATCCTGTGCGCTTATCCTACCGTGTTCACTGTTGTCACTCGTTCACTGTTCATTCTTTTCTTGCAATCATTTATTTCTTGACTCACATGCTATGGCCCGCCTTGTATGCTTAACCACCCCAGACACCTTCCTCGTGTCCGTTGTGTATTCTTTCAATTACACCGTGATTAAGGTTGCCCCCCCCCCTCACATCCGCCTTTGGTATCGAACAACTCGAACATATACCGTATGCTCCACCAAATTCAAGGAAAGGCGTGTGTTGAGTATCTACAGGACCGGTATTTACTGTCCAGAATATGTACCTGTGCATGCGATCTCACAATAAACTGGCAGGAGTTTTCACGCAGCCAGGATGGTTCCATTTTTCGGTGAACATGTTGCAAGAAGACAACTTCTATTCGTTCTGGAACATTTTTTGAGAANCCAGGCTTCCATTATCGACTCTGATGGAATCAATTTGCTACTTCTTGATGGAGGAACCGGTTACACGTGCCGCTGCTATGGCTAATGTTTCATGCAAACGTGTCATTCAGTGATACAAATACTGCAGAAATATGTGCTCCTCTGTGGTGCGCTCATTAGTTACGCAACTCGGCGATGTTGGTGCCCTCGTCGAGGTGAATGAAAGTATTGCTGTAAAAAGTAAATACGTTCGAGGTCGTCCGACACCAACTGGTTGGAAGTTCGGAATGTACGATCGTAATTTGAACAAAGGATACTTCCTAAGAGTGGAGAACTGGTCTGCGGAGGTTTTATGGCCCATTATCAAACGTCGGATCCAGCCGGGAACCACCATTTACACGGATCAGTGGGCCGGATATCGATCATTGTGTTCACTTGGTTGTATACACACGTTAACCACAACGACGGTTTCGTGACCCTCATTACCAGTGTCTACAGGAATCATGTGGAATCTTTTTGGAGTCATATCAAAAGGTGATTGAAAAACGTTACCGGGTCAGCTGGGGAAGCTATATGGGAACATCTCGATGAAGCATAGTACCGTATGTGGTTCAGTTTTTCCGTAAAAACATTTAATAATGACATTGACACTAATTTACAACACGTCGCGCTGTTATATCCATGTTAAAAGCCATTTACTATCATTATATAATTTTTTCATTATTATTTCAGTTTTGTTGTTGAGTGGATGTAATTTATACTGCTCGTGAGTAGTACATGTTTTATTTAAGAAAATTGCTACTGGAGTTGCCGGGTATTGTATTGTATTGTATTGTATTGTGTATAACTTTTGCAAGCACTGGAGCTCACATTTCAGTTAAAAAGTCATACACGCTAACCGTCACAATGTACATAATCAACGGGGAGAAAAGTTTTCACAGGCATGGGGACATTCATAATCCAAGGTGAAGACAAAGTTCACTTATTATTCGCTCTTTGTGAGTAGACGAGCAAGATATGGTATGGGTGAATTGCGGTATACATTAATTCGGGATGAAATTTGGTGGAAGTTGGAGCGTGTTGAATGATGGGAATGACAAAGTGGCAGTTCTGCATGCAATGGGTGGTCCGGATCTGCGAGAATCCTCTCGGCAAATTTCACACAGGAAGTTACGTGATACTCGGAAAGCTTTACAGCTAGTTCATTCATAGGAATGGAAGAGACATGACTGATAATGGTTAGACCGCGTCGTAAGACTTTGAAGTCGTGTTTGGAAAAATAAACGGGGAACAGTAGAGTAAGATGGGGAAAACACATTGATAAACAAAAGTAGAAATACCTGACTGGGATGCGCGAAACTGCTCTGAGCTTTCGTATTTGAAATGAACGGCGTCGCAGTTTACCAATGCAGTTGTGGATGTGGGTTTCAAATTAAAGGTGTCGCAGTTTACCGATACAGTTTTGCATGTGGGTTGACCAATTAAGACTGCTATCTATGGTTACACCAAGATATTTGACAGAGTAACAAGGGCCCAAATAAAAGACTGATTATGAACTCACAATTTGATGAGCTTCTGCGATGGGTTTCAACTGATACACCGGTAATGTGTTGTTCATCTCACGCACGTACCAATCCTGAAGTGCGTCCAAATATTTCGATGACTCTCCGTACATTTGTTTTGCTCCATCGATTAGCAGTTTCCGTTGATCCGTACTTATGGTGAACGGTATCTCAAATTCACTGTATCGTTGACCCAATAAGGTCTGAGGACAAATATGATGAGTGTGAATGTGGCCGAGGGTGCAAACAAATTACAATGAATGGGGGACCGACCGAGATAGATTTGCACAATTCCACCTCATCGTAGCATATCTGTGGACCGAGATGATCTAGTTGACTGTCATTTGGTACACCCCAACGCATATCAACCGCCTGTGAAGGGATGTGCAAACCAAGGGGAAGAAAAAAGAATTTTGTCCAATTACTAATACA
>UZAN01040232.1:74560-85832 GCA_900618425.1 Echinostoma caproni
GAGGAACCCCACAAAATGATTGGTGTTTCGACCGTCAAACGTCATCGATTGGACCTCTGAAGAGCATAAGGGTGAACTTCTTCTCCCAAAGTTTGGTGAACGCATGGAACAGACTGTCAGTAAAGCTGTTCTCAGCCCAGACTGGACAAGAGCTAGACTACCCTGTTCCCCGACCTTTTGTGATTTAGGAGACCTTACCTTCTTGCTTCAACGTTCTCTTTCGCACATCCCTTCTTCCTAGAGACCTCGTCACTTTCCTTTATTATCGTAACACAACTTCACCCTTATCCTTCTGCATTCCTTTGTCTTTTTTATTCTGTTGTCTGTTGGACGGTTGAAGTACGAGGGACATTCACGCCCACTCGAACAAGAAACTGAACTCTCGCTGGCTCAAGCCGCAACCTAATCTGATCTGATCTATTCGTTGGTCAACCCGTTGTATCTTTTCACATCCTGATTACATCTGTTGGATCCCGATAGTTTAGTGAATGAGACAGGTGGTGATAAGAATGAGTTACAGATATCTGCAGCCTGAGGAACAGTTGCGTCCACTGACGAATTCACGAGGAATCTGGTAAATATGGTACAAGGTGGCATCCGCGGTGCCACTGAAAGTCGGATAAAAGAAAAATTTCAGTGGCGCTGCGGATGCCACTTTGCAGCATATTTCTCGGATTCCTTAACTAGCACCTTTAATATCGTGTCCACTTCACACATTTAACCTTCCTTTGCCGTATCTATTTATCCTGATCCGATAGAAGCAGCACTACACGGAACGATCTAGAAGAAGATAATGCATGCATGATCTTCCATGATTTCACACACATGTTCGCTAACACTCACCTATAAGTGGATACCTAAATGTTTCGCCAGGTTGCAGTATCATTTGACAACTCAAACCCCACGAGGTGTCAACATGATACTTTATTGCGCCCGTGGGCAATCTGCTGACATGACCATCATGCGTAGACCATCCGTTTTCAAGCCCTTGTGTTTATGCAATATGTTAGGAACCCCTTGGANATGTCATTTCGCGGTTCAACAAAGAATATTCAAATTCTTCACACTGTAGGTCGAACTGGTAGGTCTATCAAGCATATTGCAAGATGGGCTTTTCCGATTAGCTCTCAAGGTCAAATTATGACTTCAAGGGGAGTAATAAAATCCGGATAACTGGGCAGGAAAGAGATGTTTTGCATATGTCGTGATTAGTCTGATCCACATGCAGTGACGCTGGTGGTTAGGCGGTAAAAGTCACCAAATGATCGTCCCAGAGAACTTGTGTTCGAATCCCACCAACAACACCACCGAACTGTCCGTCCCGATTATGCCGCAGCCTTTTGATCGTCCGTTTCTCCTTCCTCAACCAGCTGCCATTACATATTCGATAGAATTAAATAACAAACAGTCAGGTTTGGAATGTTTGCAACCGAATGATAACATTGGAGGAGCTAAAGCTGAGCTAAGTCCGCAGTTCTCGCTTGTAATGATGTGCTATTTCTGGAAAATGAAAAAGTTCTCTTCTTTTTTTCATTTTTCCTTCCTTTTATTGATTACATAATGATGCAATTTTTAGGAAGGGGTAAGTGGTCAATCAAATGGGGCTGCCACATAACATACCAAAGGGGAAAGTTAGGTGATGATGGTGGGATTTGAACACATGTCCTCCGGGGTGATAATTCGGGGACGTTACCAATGGGAACACCACCACCGCCCAGTATGATCAGTTGTAGTTAAATCCGTCATACGCTTATGTTCTACCTGTGAGGTCCCCATTTGGATCGATGGATTCGCACCAGTGATGAGACCCAACCGGGCCAAAACAGCTGTTTAGTGTTTCTTAGCGTTTTCCACTTTCGCCCTTCATTTGCTCTTCACACGACGAAATTCACTTTATAGAACAAGTTACACAAAAAGGAAAAAGTGACACGCCCAAGCAATGAGAAGTATTGTAAGAAACCTCACCACGATATGATTTGTGGAAACTCTTTTTCGCAGATGGCACATGCTTGAAAATAGCTTATGTGTTTCTCAAATATGATAGGAAATGTTACTGTAAAATATTTGATAATTCATAATCACAATTTATCACCTAATTTTTTTTCAAGAATTGCGGTGAATACGAGTGCTCCATTAAAACAATGCATTCCCGCGATCTCTTTTTTATCTGATGGACTATGAATCGACACTGTGTTTTACCATGCTCTTTTATTCCAATAAAGGCTGTCAATAGATTGTCTGTGTACCGTAATTTTTGTGGCCGTGGCGATAAGCTTTGCACCGATTACACTCAGAATGTACACGAGCTGAGTACTACATTTCTTCCACAATTCGATCCTTACAGAAATCCCAACTATTCCAGTCAGTGTGTCCATTGCTGATCGCTAAACCTGTTTTCCGTTTCTACTTGGGTAATATATCAAATATCATAGTTTTGCCCCGATACAGCGTAAACGAAGCCTATTCCAGTACATAGCCAATTGTGTAAGAAGACTTTGTTCTACTGCTACAGTGAATGATGAATTGGTAGCAGTCAAGTCAGCATTCCCACAAAGTGGATACTCAGAGGAACTTATCGATCGTCTTATGAGAGCCTACATTTCAAATTCAAATGACCCGACACTGGAGAAGAAGAAGGTTCAAATTTTATTGCCGGACAAAGGTGCCATCTTTGCGAGGACAATGAGCAAACGACTGAGGAATGTAGTAGGAAATAGTTATTTCTCAACGGAATTGTGCATATTCTACTCTTCCAAATTAGTTCTCCTATTACAGATGGAGGACAGGTTACCGATGGGGATAACCTCCTTTTCTGTCCACCACCAGACGCCTGGCCGGTCGGATAAGAGAACATCACCCAGACTGACTCATTCGGGGACCGATAAAGGCAGGTGCGAGTGCTGTCCCCGTATATCTTGCCTAAGAGAATCTCACCGTAGGTGTTCATAAATCATTCCGCTCAATCTATTCACTGACTTAGATTCGGTCTAAGGATCTTAAAACCCGATCGTTATCAACAACAGAAGCGATAACAATTGAAATAAATAAACCCCGATTGTGTGCAAAAAACCGTTTTGTTACATCCATTCCACTTCCATGGTCATGCGTCCGAAGTGTCTTCACCTAACAATTCAGTCGAATATTCACATTCCGCAAGGGATTACCACTAATTATGCGGTCAATGTTGGAACACCTCCCTCCCGAACCCTCAAATCCCATTCTGCACGTACTAAAATTCAGATTTTACTGTCTCTCCTTGTTATCTCCCTGAGTTATATAATTTATCTTAATTGTCCAATAGATAAAGTACCGAAAGCAAGCTTGAATCTACCAGAATTATTCATTCATTTAAAATTTCGCAGCAACACGACTGTGATCGATAACTGACCCAAAATCGAATCACTGAAACAAAACGAATCCGAGACCTTACCTGGAATTCATAACCGTACTTTTCCCTACAATGCACTTTCAATTTCGGGTATGCCTGTTTCATCAGTATATTCCGTTCGATTGCCAAATCTGTAAGCTAAGTGATTTGTGTGTAAAATTTCTACCGGAAAATGTGGAACTGATGAACACACGAATTGTGCGATTGTTTGCCGTGGGCAGATCGGTCAGTTTACCCAACATCACCGAGTTGTACGTGTCGGTAAACTGATGCTCGCTTCTTCGGACCATTTTTTGAGCCACTCTTTGCCATGTCCGCGGCTTTGAGGATCTTCTGCGTTGGAGAATGTGTTGAGCGATAGAATCAAAATTCATTCTAATTGAACGTGGTTGTTGTTTTTGTTGTTGTAGCTGCTCGAACGGGCGGAATTCCTTTCGCTCTGAAACATAACGATGGGGTTAGGTGAGTACTGAAGTTCCAGATAATAAACTATTCGCGGTCGCAGTCTTTTTATCCGCTAAAGAGCTGTAAGCTCAAAAAATGGCTCATAAAATTGATTCCGAATTTGTCCAAATCAATATAATTGAATAATTAAGAGAGCCAATATTCGGTTCACAAGGGATCCGTGTACTGCATGTTAGCCGCGGATCATCAGGCGTCGCTGAACACTCAGTCAAATCCTACATCTATTATTCAAGTGTAAACATTTTTGCCTAAAAGCAACATGAGGTGTGAGACTTTGACGATAAATACGTCAGAAGATGCACAGTATGAAACCATCAAAGGGGATTATTCCTCTTTTGCGAACTGGGACTTTATGAAGCCAGAGACTTGTGGGCAAAAGCTGTGCTATAATTTGGCTTTACTTGTAATGGTCAATGGTTTGGAATTCTTCATCGGTCCAAAACAGCCATGGATAATGAGTGGCGCAATATCTTTTTTTCAGGTGCTCATAATCATGCCCAGTATATTTACATACCACTGGTCAAATAAGTAAACCATCCAAAAAGAAGTCAAAAAAAGAGGTAGAGAAATAGTTATCGACTTAGTGTTTTATTCACCGATCATATTAAAAAATTCGTCACCAATAAACGTTATTTGTTCCTCCAATTATCCACACGCATCCGGATGTTTTGCTGTTGCGCATGACCACCGAATTCAAAGAGCACGCATTTAGTTTCAAGTTGAAGAGATGTGCACGCGTTTGGGTGAATCCATATTTTCTGAGTATTTTAATTGCCGTAACATCTCCGCTCAAAGTTCTTAACTTTTTTCGGATTTCTAAATTCAAGGTGAATATGTAAAACATCACAATTTGAAAACTGGAACAAGTTCTTGGCAGTTCACATGATACTTCAAATAGCGCTCGGTAGCTTAAGCTCAGATTGAATAATTCGCTCTCGTTTCAATTACTGACTGAAAACATTTTATGATGTCAAAGATATTTTAAATTTACTTTAATTACATTATGAGGCTTTTACTACGGATTGTTTATTCCCATTATACAATGCTTTTCTCCATCACACCTAAAACGTTATATATATATATATATATATATTTCATACCGGCTTGCAGAAAAGCATGGTACCAACGCCACAACAAAAATAATAATTACAACAACAGGGGACAGGTGGATTGGAATACAGATCGAAGTGAAAAGAAGGTGAAAAATGGTAGATAACTGAGATAATAAATTGTTTTGTGTGTTTCACCTCAGTCCATCCATTTACATCCTGGATTTGGTTGCTAAATTGTATGGTCACAGAATTTTACCCGATATAAATACATTTCAGCAGTGTACCTCTTTAATAACCGCACGTATCAAAACGTTTCAATTTAGTTAAATGAACTTGACTCCGATAGTAAGCCTACAGCAAGTTTTCTGTGTTCATTGCAACAATGCAGCCTATCATCCACCTGATATTGTAGTTATTGTTTCAAGATCCTTCCCTAATATTTGTCTTCATAAAAACTTCACTTTTAGAGGGAGAATTTTAACCAATTAAATCGACCTGGCAAATAGTCATTTTTAATAATTTTGATTCACTTAAAAACACCATCTTTTTAACAGCTTCGTATTAGCAGATGAAGCTTAAAAGTGTGTGTATACAAACCACTCAATCTTAACTGCATTCTTTTAAGAATCGTTTTATCACTTGATTTGTCACTAATTGTCCAGTCCCCTGTAACTGTGTAACCGCTTGGATTGCTTCGGCCCTGCGCCGCAACGAGCACACACTACATGCTTTTGTAGGCAATTAACCATCAACTGCAAAAATCAACCACGGTATCCTTGATTGATCATTCTTACGAATGTTTCCACTGGAACACTGGATATAAATTTCATGCACCACTATGAATTACTTCTTGGTTCACCCTGACTGAAGTTGATCAGCCCTAAGTTGAACATCAAATTCATTGACCTCAAAGAAAGCATTGATGTTCATCAAACCACGTATTTTATGCCGGATATGTCTGTGTATTTCCGAAATTGTTCATTTAATTCTCCCAAATGAAATCCGTGGAAGATATGAGTTCACTGGCGGAGCGTATAGTCTATAATTAATAAAATGTCACCACACAATCCAATCAAGTGGTACCGGAGAAATAAGCATAAACCAAGAATGGTTTGATACACTATTTCAAAGGTATCGTATGTACTTCTGTTAGACTATACGCGTCTCTCCCCGACACACAGCTCTTTGAATAGGTAGCAATAACTGATGATCATGTGTTATCAGTTGCTTAATACTGTGATTATTTCCTACAGTTGTCCGATCTTTTACATACACGACATTACAACATCCCTTACTCTTAGATCGATGGGGTATAACCTGATCACCAGATCTCGGTAGTCGGCGAAGATGTCACAAACGACTGCTGCTTTTAAGACCTCTTTCGGTTTGACTGGGGTTTTTATCCACCCCTTTTGGTTTCTGGAATGCAGCTCACATTTTCCAAATGTCTATCAACAGTAAAAATGGGATTTCAGAATTTCTTCACGCCTAAATTGGCCTCTTCCAGTACGGATAAAAACCATGATCATTTGATTTTGCCAATCAAGCATTTAACTGTCAAACATTTAGTAGATGACCTGATTACTATAAGTTTACAAAGATTAACTCATTTTACTTAACAATATGGTTCACGTCATAAGGTATTTCACCATTTTCAAGACTGAAGTACGTGCTGCATTTACATGCATTTACATCTTTCTTAAAAGCTCTGAAGACACGTTTGGGTTTAATGAATTTCTAAAGACAATTTACTACACAACCCGAACAACAACTCAGAAAAATTGTATAAATCTTCTTCGCAGCAATTTAATTAAGTCTGTTCTTTCGGAGATGCCTCAAAAAAAGCAGCTCAGTAGATAAACACACATCTAGCCCATCTAGCTCATACTGCTTAAATCGCAGGACTGATCAACCTGCCTCTTTTGAGGACTAAACAAAACACAATGCAAACAACTATCAGGTACAAGCAGTATCTTTCTCGACTTGTGTATCAAAACACAGTATGTCTCCATATTTTTTCTTTGTTGCTTCGTGGATTTCTATGACTGATTTATCATTTCAACCATCAGAATACTCCACTAGATTTCCTCTGATCGTTTATTAATCTAAGCTATAAGGTCAAACATACAGTAACTCGGTTGCTTCAAATGTTTGGTATCCTGTCATACCACCTGGACCCGTTTAGATTCAACTGTTTGTAGTTCTGTATTTGTATACGTGATCGATATTTGGTCTATCAAATCAACGTTCTAAAACGCAAGAAATGACACCAGGATGCCGTTTACCACTTGAATGTTATGTGGAATATTCTGATAACCATTGAGCATATGTCAATAAGGTGTTCGTACTGATATCCAAGTTAAATAATTTGGCTCATCTTCAACTAATACAAAACAAATTTTGAAAATTCCCATAATAGCATTGAGATAACAAGTCGGTGAGCAAACAATTGATTTTGCATATTCCTTGTCATCCTCTTAAATATCATATAGTGGAAAAAACTTACATAACGGGAAAAATGGTTTTCCAAATGGGTGTCTAAGACTTTAGGGCACGGCATACTTCGCTGCAGCCCACATCGACGAAGGGGTTTTTCTTTGAGAACCCTAACCACAGCCTCTGGGTCGAAAGTCTGACCCACAAGGTAGTGAGGCGTAAATCCAATTCGGGAGCGTGAACGAAGCACACATGTGGGAGCTTCTACAGACCTGTCAGGAAAGGCCTTTGGATTTCGGTCAAGTTTCTTGTTCGCTGGTGAGTTGATTATCGGTCTGCTTTTGAACCCTTAGCCTCATGCGCCCAGTAAGACAAGCGGAACGTGGACGGGACAGTGCCTTATTGGCTGGGGCCTGCCCACCTTGGGCGGTCAGTCGCTGTCCAGTAAAGCGCGAAGACTTCTCCCACCGTCGAGAGGAAGCCTCAGATACCCCGTTCTTACTTCCGTCTATTGAAAGTCTTTTGACCGGTAAACTGCCCCCGCACCGTGTTTATTTGCTGGAGTGACCTCGTCAGGGGCGGATGTGCATAGAAGAAGAAAACCAGGAGGTGCCCATGCAGCTGGCCTTGTGAGACTGAGCTTCGTCTGGCCTCTACCCGTTGACCTTTCAAGCAAGATTGGATCTACAGTTGAGCAAAGCTATCCTATGAAGCTCGCAGGGTCATAGAGGCACGCAAGGGGTAGCAAATGGCTCAATTGAAGATCTTTGCAGTTGACTCAGTTACTTGTAAGTAGTGTGTAGGATAATTGGTATTGATTGATTTTTCACTGACTATCCTTCGGACTGCGTCTTCACGCACAATCCTCAGTTCATCGATTCAACCATACACTCGGAAGCACTAGACTCGAGTTTCGCTCTTATTAGAGCTCATCAGTGGTAAATATCCACTGTCTCCTCCGGTATTTGGACTCCGGAACCATCGTATGGAAGGCGTGTGTTACCACTGTGCCAACCAGCTCATGCCACGGCTGAATCAACTTACCAATTCATGTTTGTTCAGGTGTTGTCTTCAGAGATAGTTGGTCAGTTCATTTGGCCCGACAGCAACGGNAGGAAGACACAGACATCTGTGTCAGTGTTAGGACATCGCTTTCTACGTGGCACTTCACCAGTCTGGTGGGGAAACCGGACGAGCAGTGTTGAGGTGAGGCGTAGAGTTTTAGGTACTAGAGGTCGTCCGCTGGAGAAAGTAGTCAACCTTTATAGATTAAGCTGGTTGGGACATGTGCTGCGCATGTCACAAGATAGGTGGCGCGTGATGTTTTTCGAGGCAGGTAGCGGTTGGAAAAATATCGAGTGTGATCTAACCAAGACCTGGCATGAGGGTATAAAAACCCTAACCAGAAGACTAGTTCACATTGATCCCCTTAGTCTCCCTTTCTGGGGACTTCAAGATCATTCACCGACGGTTAGAGCCACAGAGCAATACGGCTGAATGTCTCAAACAGTGGCGCTCATGCATATACTCACTAGTCTTGTAACTTCAGGTTTTGCAAATGCGCTATCTTCCACTTAAAGCTACTGTCAACATTATCTTCATCACTCTGCTGTTTGATCCAAATCAGCAACAAAACCCGGCCCACAAAAGTGCATGCCTAATGGTTGTAAGAACTTAACTTAACTGAACAAATCTGTTTCAAATCTTCAGAAAACTAGGTGTTCCATTATTTTTCAGCAACTGCATGTTAAAGTGACTGAATGGTGCTTTGCTGGGTCCGCCCTCAAACTGCTCTTTAACAGGGACGATATTGTTGTATTTTTCCAGTTCACGGGAAGCTGACTGTGCCTTATATAACTAACAAGCAATAGAAGAGTAGATATCACCACGATCCTTCTATATCTTGGAATAGATAACACCTGGACCCGAAGATTGTTTAATAATCAAGTTCTCTAGTGCAGACCGCACGTTCAATGTGTTGAACTCCTGGAAAGCTAACAAAGAGGAGTGATAGTCCTGAGTATAAACGCTTCGGTAAATTGGCTCCTTCGCCTCCCACCGATGCAGTATCTGGTTAATCTGCCCGTCTGTTTATCTGGAGCCCCCATCAATATGTCTTGGCCCTTAATCAGTGCCAAGGCAGTAGGTGCTGTTTCTTAGACGCAAATAGCCAAACAGCCTCTTCATAGATGAAATTATAAGAGATTTTATATAGCCATGGTATCGTGTGGAATAAAAGACTTAACTGAAGTGTACGGTATTCACCTAACATCTGCATCATATTAGTTCCGTTACAGTCCCATAAACGGCACGCTTATATTTTGTTTTACAAAATTACTACGTCAGCTGGTTATTTAACAAGGAGCACTTTGTTAACAGGGAGCCTTACAATGTCAGGTTAGGTGAGTTCATGTTGGTTCATATGACGTATTGGTGGTGTGTCTATTTGTCTAGCAACATTTACTGATGGTCCATGCAGATTCCTGGTGATGAGACAACAGGAAAAGGTACCCAACCATCACAATGGAACGGTTTCCGTCCTACTGTAGTCCCATCATTTATGAACGGATGATAAAGGAAATATAAATAATTACGAAAGTATCATTTTAGCCGGTATGATTCCTGCCAGTAAGTTTCAAAAATACTCAAGTAGTACCAGTATCCCTTTGCCTAATTTAACATGCAGTCTTTTGTGTTCTGCCTCATGAAGTTATTGCGATCACTTTCTCGAAAACCTGGCTGTTTCCAGTAGACACTATGTGCAGTTTTTACGTCGCCCAAGAATTGGCCCTGTATCATACAAATGAATGTCAATAACTTGAGTTATTTTTAAAATCATCATTTCACTATTATAGTGGTGACAGCTGTTACCATCTCCAGAGCTCTGCCCTTAAGGAAGCGAAAATTTATGCTTCTTTCCAATTTTATTGAGATCGGAATTGCGATCTCATGCTAATGTAATAACACATTAGCATAAATTGCAATAAAACTGGTATTCAAGGAATTGGAGGGTATTATATGAAGGAAATAAGATTTGCTGAATATTTTTAATTGGCATTTCCTATCGTAATTGCAACATAGAACAGGGCACTTGGTCATGCATCCATGCAGAATGAGCGTTATCTGGGCGTCCCCTGAGTGTCCAATTCGACACATTTGGGGGATGGTCAGGTGACGGTCGTAAAACAAATTTGGCAGCAACGGTGTATAATTGTTTATTAACCCATCTTATTGTGGGTCTATAAAATTATAGACTCGGGATTAAGGGCACTTGATCCCAAAACGAATGTAACAAATATCATCATTTACAAATGGTTATGAAGTGCATATATACGCTTCAACCTTGATCAAACTATCCCATTAGGCCCTTTCTTACCACTATGCCTTATATATACATATCGGTTAAGCTATAGATCACGCAACTGCATACATGGTTATGACCATCGTCCATAGACACTCTAAAAGGCTAGTAGACGGTTTACAAATTGTTCATCATGACGATAAAATTGAATTGTAAATCACCAATAATTATTATTATAATTGATGAAATTTGACATTTAAAAACACATTCATAGTTCATACAAATAACAATAATAAATAAACGTAATTTGACAGTTGTATAAATAATTGAAAACTATAGTTTTCAAATTCAAAATTAAATCATACGACACAGGGATTCCTTCCCCATTTTTAATGAAGAATCCTGGGTTATTTACTTTGATTAGGATTTCATGATTCATTTTCAAACACCATTCTACTGAAATTTGTTTGCTCAAATTTCTTCTTCCCAGATGCCCCCTTTTGAATAAACGCTATTACGATCACCTATGTAATAAAAACCCTTGACCATTTTAAACACAGTTCAGTTCAGTTAAGTTTGCACAGGACGATGTGTGGTCCGGGCCAATCTTGCGTCCAGATTGATGTGTTG
>UZAN01040233.1:10914-24421 GCA_900618425.1 Echinostoma caproni
GACGAATGGCATTGATCTTCGTTCCAACACCCGATCATCTGCACCTCGTAGTTCTGCACTGCGTATCCGGAATCGTTTTGGTCAGCCCTTGTATCTACAGGATTTCGCAACAACCTAATCCTCGGTTTTTATCAGCTAAGAGAGACACCTCTACGTTGCGGTTTATTACTTGTTCAGAGGACACAGCAGTATGTAGTGCATCATGTTTTTCCATAGACATTCCGTTGTATCTCCTCAGGNCTCAGGTCGTAGCCGGTAGACGGTATACGAAGACTAAATGCTGAGCTGCAATCAGCGATAATGATGTGATGGAGGTTAAATGGTCCGAGACAGAGCTTGAATTAATTAACTTTAGTATTCTTCTCAATCTACTAAAATGTTGGAATGGGTCTAGTGATCTTCATAGCACGAAAGAACTTTGTGCCCATAACGTCCGAGTTGAGGAATGTAAACATTGCAGAAAATTCGGTATGCGCGCACATTTGATTTGAAGCATTTGAGGTGAGGGGGGGTCAACGTTTACCAAAGAAAAAGAATCACCCCACTGAAATTGAGAGGTATCCGTTTGCGTCGGCGCAACGAAAACGAAACTATTCGAATCATTCAGGACCCGTTTGACATGCTTCACCAATAGCACTTTTCAATCCCCCGGAATACCAATGCTAATCATGAAAGAAATACACTATCCCTCAAATCAACCAAGTTCAATGGATGCTTGGTAATTCAAACCTGGAGTCCCACAGGACTTGAATAGGCTATTAAAATAAACTCGTCAAAGAGTTGAACAAACTGTTTGCACATTCAAACTACATACCATTAGATTTACTGGGCTAGTTCAAGAGGTTAAATCGGATTCTCACACTGTGGACAAATCTAACCTGGCACTTCTGGGATTAGGGAAATAATGATGAATGATGTGTGAAACGGAACACCGGAATGAAGGTAAACAGACACGATTATCAATGAAACGCAATGGGCACGTTTGTATTGATCGACAAAGAGCAGCTGATTCGTCCTGCTTAGGACTCTCCCAAGGAGTGTAACCAACATACCCAAGAGTATTTGGGGCCTCTAAACAATCGAACGAGTTAATCCAAACTTGACACGTTAAATACGCAATCAACATTTTGGAACAACCTGGTGATTTGTGGTCTACTACATTCATGTATCAATCAAGTGATGACTCATCCGGCTCAGATTGGACCAGTTTGAACAATTTTGAGTCCAATTTTAATAGGCTCACTGAGGCTGCAGTAGCAGAGCTAACTGACTGTCTGAAAAGCGAACACACCCAGCCGGGGAAATGTACTTTGGGCGGAGCCCGGATAGAAACCTTGGTCTGATGAAGCATTCTCACGCAGTAATTGAGAACAGCCAAAAATAATCCGCACACACAGAGTTAAAGCATGAAACCACATTGACCTGTATACATTGCAATTGTGCAGTCCGAAGTAGGACCTAATATTGTCAAACATAGTAGGGTAGCCGCCATAGATCAGTCCCACGGTCCGGTGTTCCACCCGTACAATCCACTCCGTAGCCCAAATTTCCCTCGTACTGCATGAAAAACTATATAACAACATTCTTAACTTCATGCTCCTATCAAAGAATGGAATATGTTTTGACTACTCTGCACTGAAAACCAAAGGTACTGAAACAAATTTATCATGAAGTGCGGATGGAACATTGAATCAAAATACTGTAGTGGAAAGGGAAACTGTTAGTTAACTTCATTATGAGGCGACGAGTTTGTTGTACTGAGCTTGAACCAAAAAGAATGGGTTTGCATTAAAGACCATACCGGTTTAAGGATGGTCCACCTTATTTGAAGGTTTTGATGAGCTGCTTAGTGAATACTACCAGCAAGGTATATAGCAGAGTCTGAGTTCGACCACCTCCGATTTAGCCAGTCCGCTCAGTAATGTACTTAGACCAGATACGATCTCGCTTCGAAACAAGAGTCATACACTCAACGGACATATGTTGATTCAAAATTATATTGCGTCAGAATCCAGATCGATATTTTTATTCCACCGAGTAGTCTTCATCCATGTAAGTTTGATGTTTGAGCATCAGATGCACGCTGATGAGTGATTTGGTAAATATCAGTCCAAATTTGACCGAACTCAGGTTTATTGGCATCGGATAGTTTATATTTTCAGTGTGTTTGCTCATTACGGATGCAGCAAAATTATACGTACAACAAAATCGAAATTGGAGTAGTGTAGAGTGAAAAATGCACTCGAGATATCTACTCAGACACGGCGTCAGGAACGTTGAATCCTAATGCCGTAAAACTATTGCGAATCCGCGAGAAGAGATAAATATTCGTCTGCCACAATTCCTCACAACGAATGGCCGAGCACATTGCAGGAGGGGTTGGTGAAATGGATGACGTAACCGAGCATGGAAATGGTGGACTCAGTGTGTCAAGTTTATAATGCATCGTCGAATTCTCACTCACCACGAAAATGGTCCTCACAAACGAGTGTTTCTTGATGATGCGTACAGGGCATGAGGAATGCGGGAGCAGTAAATGAAACGATGCTCCCACTACGCCCCATCGGATTTATACTCGCTCGTTCTCTTTCTCATCCATTTTTTACGTCTTTTTGTTGAATGGACAGATACAATTTTCAGGACGAAGGAAGCCACCAGTCAAACGGCTGCCGTTGATAATTCTCCAGCATTTTGTTCCCTCTATACTGAATTGTCCAGATTTTGGTTCAGTGAACATTAGCGCTTGGGCTCACATCGCTCCTCGATCCTTGTTCCTACGCGTATTGAGTTAGACTCGGGGAAGTTTGACTTAATGGCGCAAAAGGACATCGGTTTGAGCAATAAGACTAACTGAACCAAGGGAATCGATATTCACTTCGCTTTCTCCAGACAACCCAGTAGTACCGTCGATCGAGTAGTTTAACACCTTTGGAATTGATATCATGTAACCACCACCATTTAATTGTCAATCCACCCTCCTTTGTAGAATGAAGTCACCGTATGTAAACGTCTGCAGTGTTCATCCGATACGGAACCAGAGCGCATGGAGCATAGCCATTGTGATCGATTTCTCGGAAGACTTCGCGAATCACATGATCTACAAGAGACTCAAAATGTCTGCCCATCCAGTGATCTGGTCCGACTGGGATTTGACTGTCTAGGCTGTGCTTGTGAGGTGAGTTCAGCGAGTTGGTATCATCTTCAGTCGATTTTCACTCGTAATTTCGTATGATTTCTTATGAAATTCTCAAAGTTTCATCCACAATCAAGGAACTTGAACACGCGCACTTGATCAATCGAAAACGAAATTCTACCGGAAATACAATTCAGGTTCAAGTGGTTAGTTGCTGTGATTTTTCATTTATTCATCAATTCATTATCGTGGTGATGGTTCTTTCACACAATTTGCCGGTTTTTTATCTGCGCGAAAGGTCACCTCAGATGAAACCGGCTGACATTTACACGAGAGATAATTTCTAGCTGGTTGTATCGTAACTCGGATTCAAATATGTGCGAACCTGTTTCAGTTATGTTGGTCACAATAGGATAATACAAACACCTGAACAATTCACTTGCACTAGACAAAGATAGGTCTCGATGCCGATGAACCACACTAATCTGGTACTTCAGGGCTACGTTATCGCTTATCTCTGGAGAAAAATAACTCTAGAATATCACCAGACAGTGGATTCGGGTTTTCTATTGTACACTCACGGTAGAGAGAGAGTAAGCATAACAATGCCAAACGTGAGTAATGGCGATCTGTTTTACCACGCAATAAGCGTCCACGTTGATGTTCTCATTTCCATGATATGTTATCATGTGTTTTCCGAAGAAGGGCTACACTTTGGCGATCTCCGTAGACGATCTGTTGATATTAAACACGTGCCCGGCGCGCACACACACCAACGCGCATGTCACAGACTATCTGCACGACCCGAGGATTTGATAAATGGTGTACTCTCACTCTTCGTATTGAGTTCTGTTAATCAGTTTATTTTCGGTCAGGTGTGCCTGTAAATACGGCTTGCTCAAAGGCATTATTTGTTAGCTAGCAAACAGCAGTGAACAGCTATTACGTCCCTGTTGGCACGTATCCGCATTGAGTACTAATTTTGTTCTTGTCCAGTGGGAGAATACACACATACACACACACAAACAAATACAAATTTATATACCGCATCGCTAAATACATCTCACTTTGACATCAATTTAAATTTAAAACCCAGCCTGGTGGGCCTAATTAGGGCAAGCCAGACCGAGAATGCATGAAATACAGGATTCGATCGCCGTTAATCGATAATCAACTGTCTTCTTTTTCTTGCTATCGGGCCAACATGAACTGATAAACTGTTACTGAAGACGAAATCGGAAAAAGAAAAGAGATTGAACTGGTATCTCTGGTTTGCCCTGATGTAAGAGGTAACACACCGATTTTATGAAACGGTTCTGGCGCTTAAACCTCGAACTGGACGGTAGATATGCACTACTGACGCGCTTAAACAGGAGCAAAACTGAAGTTTTAGTACAACCAGTGTGTAAGTTTGATTCAATGAATTGATGGTTGTACGTGAACATGTGAACTGAATCACTGTATGTGTTTCCATATGTATGCTTCCGGATCGGTATTTACGACATTTTGGACGTTAGACTTTGTTTTGATGATATCCCTTGTTCTATCTATTTGTGTATTGGGGAGTGATGGGCGTTCTCCTTGATCGTAAACCCAATGGAAGTGAAGAACTTTAATCTCACCGTCTTCAGAGAGCTTCGGGATCGATTTTCACTTGTGCTTGTACTGACGTCAGTGTCTGCCAAGTAAGCGACAAATGCAAGTAAGATTTATGTGGAAGCACCCGTTCCGCGCTGCCGGTAACTCGTTTGCCGCCATCGAGCTCGTCACAAGCTTGTCTGAACAAGTAAACAACCGTAAGCGTACTTAACACAGAAGTTATACCCTCTTAATTCTGTCACATTGAAATTCATTGTATGCCCACAATCACGCTCTAGACAGTAGAGTATCTTTTTCTACAAATCCCGCATATTGCGAATGAACTGTCTCAAAGCTTCTTTCACCCGCAAACATTTCTCTTTAACATTGTAAAGCGACATAGAGAACATGTGTGCAACCATTCAGTGTGATCCCGAAAGCGTCCCTCGTTTATTTGCTTGCTCTCTCTCTCTCTCTACCCTTCACCATACACAGAATGGAGCCTATACGTGTACATCGACTGGCACCGAAAATGCCCGCGTGGCGTCGTCGGGGGAGTGGAACTTGCAGTGCAATCGTACCATGACCCGTGTTATCGGACAAGGACTGCTTATTCGCGTGGAAAACCTGTGATCTAAAATCCGAATATCCCCACCGATCCAGCTTCCCGTTTACCCAAAACCGGTCCCTAAAGCAGCTCCGTAGATCCCACTTTCAGACAGTAACCTGGTCTTACAAAAAAGAACACGAATGGGTTGTAATTAGACTATCATTTACGCAAATCCACTGAGCAAAGGATACAGAATATTTCCTCTCGGTATCTCGACACGACTCCACCATCATCTGCTGTCGGAGCCGGTTTATCCTCACATGTTATTTCAATTATCGACGAATTTCCGTGTTTTATATATGATCTCATTTTGAATCACTTTCATCTTCGATCATGCGCTATTCCGTCTGTTATTTATATATTAACCAAAAGGAACTTGCGCGTCGCATAATTCGACGTTACTATCTCTACTACTTATTTCGAAGTAATAGCAGTCACTGTGTAAATCACACTGTGATAAAATTGAACAGTTGCTACGATGAGGTCGGACAAATATATTCCGTGAACGTTAGAGAACAGAAAGATATTCACTCCTATCTCAATTGTTTGCGCGATTCAATTTGAGAACACTTCTCAGTGTGCTAAGACTATATTTCGCGCGCCTAATTGCCTTGTCACATGCATGCGCATCAGCATTCATTACATTTTTTCACAAATTAAAACCGATGCACCTAACACGATGGGCTGCAGAAGCTTCGTAGTTCGATCGATTTAGCAATGCTTCAAGACAGGTAGTCAAAAGGAGCTAGCTTTTGGAATTCCCTACCCCTCATTGGGTTGCACGTTGGCTGCATTACGCATAGTGTTTTTCACTCCATGGGAGATCGTTGCCCCCCCCCCCTACGCCCACACCAGTGAAACGCGTCTATATATAATACACATTTTTTGCGGTGTTTTGTAAATAGCACCGGACGGCAGTTTCTTCCTTTTGGAGACCATCACCAGTGCCTCGTGCTTGGGAAGAATCGTATGGAATCACCCAATCACGACTCTCTACAGTGATTGTGCTATCCGCTCAAGGTAGTAACCGCCAATTGTGTATGTTAGGGCCAAGGGTTCAACACCCATATTTTTAACGTGTTGTGCACACATATATAGAACGGGCAACAGTTTCTGAATGGGCTTCTCTCCACCCACATCTAGAATGCTCTCAAAGGGAATTTTCAAGTTTTTGTGTTCCCATACTCGCTGACATACTGCTTGCCTTGCGAAAAATGTGTTTGGCGAAATGTATTCGAAGTGAGTACTTAGTATGAACTCGAATGGTTAGTATGGAATAGAAAGTATTAGTTGCGAAATTTTTCAACCGTGTCATAACCCCGGAGGCTAGTACTGAGATAAGCGAGGTCCTTCGCTCACAAATATGGGTTGTGCTATATCGTGTAAAGGGGAAAATGAAAAACGGTTGGATCAGTTGCCCGGTGGCCGAGTGGGTAGTATTCTTGCATTCTACCTGCGAGGTCCCGTATTCGATCCCTGGTTTGGTCGAAGGTTTCGCACTGCTGATGAGACCCATTTAGGTCCAGTGGTTCTCAGCTGTTTAGCTCATGCCTCATTCACACAACAAATCCATCAGCTCAAGAAATTATTAGTTATCTTGAGCAGAGTTACATAGTGCGCGTGAGTATCTTTGCACATGGTTTAGCATGAGCCATTTAAAAACTGTTCTCTCATACGATCTTTGGGCATGAATTACTTCACACGAAAATGAGTAAAGGTATTTTTCGAAGTGATGAAAAATTACTTGCAGCATTAATCGAAAACGAATGATTTTAATCACTAAATGAACGACAGGTTTCGTGGTAACTCGTGCTGAACCAATCGTAGACAATAGAGTTCGCCCATTTTACACTTCGTTCCTTCTTCTAAAAATTCACTACTCGATGGTTGTGTCATCGTTTTCGGACCCGGAGGAAGTAAAGCAAAACCCAATTAGCGTTACCCAAACAGTTCATGGTGTGTCTCTACAAACTGTACCTGATTGGTTGCAGACCGCCCTCCTAATGGAACAACTGCTCTGTTGACTTCATCGTGATCAAATATGAAGAGGATAGTTAGACGCATTTATTTTTCTGATGGTTGCAGATTTGATGGCAGTTTGTAGGCTGGCACAAAGTGTATTCTGGTTAAAACTTGCCGCATTGGTCTCTCCAGGCAGTGATTGATGGTAAACCCATCTACCCCGGTTCATCTGATCCACAACTACCGCCATGACAGAATTTCATGAACAAATTTCGGCTACTCATTAGTAGCATGAATATGTGCACTTGTAAAAAACATTGAAAAAGCTATATAAATGATCTGAAAATGTGTTTTAGGCACAAATAAATAGCAACGAAACAATGAGTCAACGGGTTGTCACTGATCGATGTGCCGGATAAACGTTTTGATATTTTAGGACTAAAAATGGAGTTTTTATTTATACTGAAATTCATCATAGGGATCCCAATCCATTTATCCAGCAAAGCAAAAAGCTGCCTTCATTCGCCATTTCGTTTGGCTCCAGTTAGCTGCCGTGTCGTGTACGCGAACGCCCACCCCTCGTGTGATGAAACCCTTGAAGTAGTTAATCGTTCACTAGCTGTATTTTCTCTTCATGCTGACCGTCTCGACGTTTTCAACAATTTTGAGTGAGCCACCTAGCAGTTGATCCATGGCAATCATCGTACGAAAAGCTGTTGTCAGGCAGAGCATGTTTCAATAGGTTTCTGACCTTTATGAAAACCGGTACATATTGTTGGATAACCGATATTTCGAGGACGAAATAGACCATCGAATCACATAAAGCAGGTGATGAAATTTAGGAATCCATGAAACTGGTGTCTGTTCGAATCAAAACATCATTCTTATGTGAGCAGCATCTGAAAACAAATCCATCCAGCGTTTTTTTTGAAGTATTTATCTTTGACTCCTTTTGGACGAAGAGTACAGAACCCGTCAGGCCACGCACCGATCCGCATTTGTGGCACTCAAAGCCGAATCGATTCCGGTTTGGATGACTGAGGTGAATCAGACAGCCGATCGATCAACCGGAGTATCAAATTCGTGATCTGATTGGTGCGTCATCACGTTCGCCGAATTTGCCACATATATTCACGTATTGTTTCATGATCACGACTGTCCTTTTCTCAGCCGTGTTCTCTCTCTAATTGTCGAGGTCTAGTTAAGAGGCGCTCATATCGATCATACGTGTCGGCAAGACATAACAATTTTATAATGAAATATATAAGTGGGTAAGTGGCAATCATTCAGGTTAACCTGCAACTAGATAAAATTCAGATCAAAGGGGAATTTTAAAGGCACCAAATCTATCACAGGGATTCTTGTTAGCGGGCGATTTTAATAGTTCGTAGTATTTTTTGATGGGGAACCTTGTCAAACCGGATCAAACCGAGCATCACTCGTCAACCTGATAAGTCTCTAAAACATCACGAACTATATATTGATGTTGCATGCTCAAAAATATCACTCTTAGATAAGATCAACCCTAAGGATTTTGGGAAGCGCGAGGTTTACAACAGCTCGTGAATAGTTACCCAAATTCTGGGTGAAACAAGGATTTACGCTGCCCCATTAGGCGATGATAGGTTTGACCTCGCAGCGCGTCTCGATCTAGGTGGTGCACCTAGCACATCATAAAGTGGATTATATTGGAAAATATTCCTAGGAATTCGGGAGGATGAAACGGTACAATTCAAGTACCAACATCCAGGTTTCTCTCTTTTTGTATTGGAATCACTGATAGGAATTTTGTGAAGGGAGTGAAATCCTTCCTTTTTGATTTCTTGTATTGATCGACTCGTTAATAATTCCACAAGGCAGCGCGTCTGGTCGACGATGGTTGTTCATTATGAAGAACGGTCCAGGTATCGGTAAATTGGTATTCAAACAATAAAATATTTCATTTGGAACGGGTTGTCATAATTGCCGCAGTCACGTAGGCACAGTTCACTATGATATACGCATTCTTGTGTATTTACCATACTGAATAGCAGTAATTCGCCACAGAAGGTCGTGTCCAATTTTGACCGTTGATAAAACCGCCAAAGGCGTCTTTGTGTGAACTACTCACAAGTGTGAGTAGTATCTCACGGCACATAGAATAAAACCAGGATAGAAGAAGAGATATCTAGAAGTAAATCTGAATAAAATATTCTTGAAGCTGAACTTTTCCACGAGTATCAGTGGGAAAAAGACAGCATATGGACACTTGGGAACACACTACCAGGGTACGGCGAGGTGGGCTCAAAAACCATGACACATGATTTTTGTCACTTTGGCATTTCAACTTCCCTACGATGAGATGGAAAATATTGCTGGTTGTGGAAGCCAACGGTGAAACTCTATGGGTCGTTCGTAGTTCGCATTTGGGAGCGGGACAAACACCTTCCCGAAAATATTGTCTGGGCTATTTTTAAGATATCCAAAACAGCGGTGCATGAGCATTCTTGAGCATTCTTGTGGGCAACAAAACCGGGCGGAAAACAAGAGGTACTGTATATCAGAGAAAAGGCTGTTGGTTTAGCAGGGGCTCAAAGATGTGGTTTGCCTGTGGGTAGACTAGTGAGTTCTCTAGGATTTGAACCTACCTCGAGATACTACATAATGCATGTTTTGCCAACTGAAGCTAAAGAAACCAACCAATTTTTCCATTATTTTTTCATCATTGAACAGCCAATTCAACTAGCTGAGGCATACAAAACCAGCTAATTACTGCGAGAAATTGTCTTGTCCCCGGGCAGTTTCCCCGGAATCCAACGGATGGGAACAACAACTAATTGAATAAATACAGCCCATTTTGGAAAAATGTATTCAAAATTGTACTGGAATTTAAGTGTTTATGCAATGATGGACTTTTGATCTTCAACATAGAGATAGGTGAATTAGTTAAACCAGTAGTGGAGTACCTAAGTGAACATGTATCCGAATAGATATTCATCATGCGGTTGGTACGTAATGTCGTTGATTGCATTCAGGCTGTTCGATGTTTACAACTAGTATACTTGCACACTTGCCTATGGGCACATTATTTCACCATGGTTTATCGAACCTCTTTAAGTGTTATCTAACTCGCATCGATCCCGGAAAGCCTTGACAATGGATGATTTCAAATATACGCGCATGGTGGTTCAGATTCCCAAAATCTTTTGTGGTGAGCACAGGGAGGAGATGCGACCAAGTGATCGATTTGATCTCAGAAACGTTTTATCTTAATCCGTCATCCTACTAGACTGGAAAAATCTGAAACTGCAATAAATGTTTTAATATACGTTAAAGTAGTATACTATCCATTACTAGTGTTATAATTCCAAAAGGAGGTGCTGGTCGATCGTACTCATTAATCGAGGATTACAGCTGGAAGGCCAGTAATTTTGCATGCATAACACAAAAACCTAATCAGAAACGTGCCATCGCAATTCTTTCCGATTAACAGGGTATGTATAGAGCAGTCGGTAGTTATTCTTCCAAACATATCACCTGGCCCTTGATGGTCTTGCCATATTTTTGATCATCGAAAGTTACCTACTACTCACAACTGAGTAGTATCTTACAACACCAGGAATGACTCATCAATTGTATGGATGCACATCACCGTCTGTGATGAGAAGCTTGTTATAAGTTGCGTCATATCCCGGAAGGAGTTTTAGGATATCATTTGGTGATTTCTCTGTTACAGAGCTAAATAAAGGGAAGTGAACTTCGTTTATCCTTGCTAAGCTGGCACTGGGGCTCAAGCGTCAGAGATTAGATCTTGAAACAATGAGTTCCCCGAATGAATTTTAAAACGGCCAGTAGGGTTATGCAAGATGTCGCTGCAGCAGAAATCTTGCATAACACTACTGGCCTTTTTCAAAGAGTAGATCGTCTTCGATATGGGTAGATAAGCCGTAAACAATCGGGCGATTCATGCACAAACCCATCAAACAGTCTGACCTGATACAATCTGACAGCAAGAACACCCGCATCGTTGTCCCAATGCACTCACTCGGTATTTCCGAATGAACAGATGCAGAATTCTATTCTGAGAAAAGGTGGAAGGTCCGTTGTATATGGGCGATGTGCGAAGCCAAAGATCTACGGAATATGCAGTTTTACCACTTCAGTACAACGTCCGTTTGACGGAAAAAGTGCGTCCCCAGATTTTTGCATGGGTGTATGGACACAATTTTCCAATCATAAATTCATTTATTTGCTCCGGGAGGTGCTTTTCATTTTGGCCTCTTATAAGAATCCGCTTATCGATATACTGAACTATTTGTATATTGTGAGTAGTACATGACAATTGGCAGTGTCGTCATATTTTACTCTTCTACGTACAATCTGTTCCTGAATAATGTACTGATACTCACTCAGTTATCGGACATTTTCACACTTTGGAATTGGTGGTGGCTTTAGTACTCATCATTAGACCAACGACCACCGCGGTGTTCCCACCGTGAAACTGAATCGGGAATTGGGAATGTCTCTAACATTTTTGTGCACCTGTCCATATTCGGCTACCTTTATTTGACAATAAGATCTTTCGAAGCCAGCTCGCCATGGCCACTTATGAAGGCCATACATTTGCCTTAACTCAGCCGACTACGTTGTGCAGTGGAAGAGTGTTTTATTCTGACAGTCTTTCCTATGTTAGTTCAACCGTAGTTGATTTGCCGGAGATATCTCATTTCGTTCCAGTCATTTTGATTGTTTCGTACTTGAAGGGGGAACTTTTGTTGGTGCTTCTGTGATGATAACCCACATTTGGAATGTAATCTGTAAGCGTCGCACAAGTTGGATGTGAATCTTCTCGTCACAGATGATGCGTATATCGATCGATTATGCTCGATCGATATCTTATTGCAGTCGCTTGATGTGTAGCTCATGAATCCTACTGAGGCATCACATAACGGGCGTAATCGATGGCTCAAGCATTGATCGTGCACGACCCATAGGAATTTTCAACGGTTAGGGGTAGAGAAGAACTCATGCGCAGAGCCGCGTACGTGTACGAGCAAGGTTAACAACCAAGGTGTCATACGAAGTGGGGTGTGTGTGACTGAGGCACGTTTCACAATCGTCCCGCCGCGTTTCAACAGGAGTTTGAGAGGTATCTGCTGAATGGTAGTCATCCCGACATGGCAATGACGCTTGAAAAGTACATGAGCCCGGCAGCTCTTTTAACAGCAGCAGCTCTTTTTCAACGAGTTAACTTGAGATGATTTCCGGACAACCTGAATTGCAAAAGGTATAGAACGTGCACCAGCGTTGTGAAATGGAACGTCTGTTCATTCAGTCACTTTTTTGCCAAATGTGAAACTTCAAAAATGGAGGGGATTAAACAAAATGTTAACATTTCCCAACATTTGTTTTGTTTTTGTACTGATAAAATCGATAAAAGAGGACCCAGTATTTCACATCTCAGTCTCGAACACGAACCGCAACTAGCTGTAAGTGAAAATTTCTTTTGGTTTTTGTCGCAACATTCCTTTAGTTACGGGTGTCAAATGTCCTAATGAGTCGTGCAGGTAGCAGATGGGGTCAGCTGTTACCCGATATGGTCGCGGAACTAATTTCAAACTGATCGAGGATAACGCCACGTAAACGACACAGTGAGGGTGAAATATTTACAATGGGTGGAGGTTCAACATCTTCATTGGCTATCGGAACCCTTTGGGATTGTAACCGTTAAAGAGCCCTATATACTACTTGTTTCATCTTTGTTGGTGCTTGTCATTAGTGAGGACCACATCCAAGATTAAAAGAATTCCATCACACACACAGTCAGCTAACTGGTGGATATCATATGCCTCTGTAAGTTGGATAGGTAATTCGATTGGGAAAGGATCAGTCCTATCGGTGTGACCTCGTAGCTCAGCTGGTAGAGCGTGCGCGTACAGAGCGTAGGCGGTGTCCATGCGTGGGTTCGAATTCCACCGAGACTATTGAACCGTTCGTAATCGCCATACAAACTACAAATCTGCCAAACAACACACTGAATGTCTACTTGCATGCATTCTCGGCTTGAATTGGTCGGCCCACTTGGAACAAAATCAGAATGAATCACGTAGTCAGTGGTGTCATCGTCTGATGTGTTAGTTTGATGTCTGTTCCAGTCTGGTCCGCTACCGTTCAACTAGCCCAACTTTATACGCTCCGGGTCATTCATTTGAGGCACGTAAAGAAGCATTGGGGTTTTTCCTCTT
>UZAN01040233.1:34772-64439 GCA_900618425.1 Echinostoma caproni
ACAGGTACAAAGACAAACAGACGCACAAACAGACGAACACACAGATAGACAGACAAACAGACAGATACATAGACAAAACCAGACAGACGGACGGACACACAGGCAGAAAGACAGAAGGAAACCAGACAGACAAAGAGACAGACAGATAGACAGACAGACAGACAGACAGACAGACAGACAGACAGACAGACAGACAGAATAGATGAATATATAAATCAATGTATGGAACAATCCATCAATCAATCAATGATGGGGAGACATTAGGCACAATTAATTCAACTCATAACTTACTCACAAAGCTCTAGACTCGATTATCAACCTGACGAAAACTAATACGTCGCACATATCCGCCAGCCCTTGTGAGTTGAGACCAAACCATCTCTCTCACCGATATCATTACATCGTAAAGCGAGAGGACAGTAGTCAGTAACAGCACATTACTCTGATCCTACCACCCACCCACTCTGAGGGAATAACGTCTGGACGTGATTCCTTCGAATCATGTGTCACCTCGAAGCCGTTTGCTCCTGGAAGACACATGATTCAAACATGAAAACCAGTTGTTAGCATTCCATCAATTTCTAACTAATTTCCCTGTGGTTATTGAGGCCACTTGCATTAAATAAGCACACGGAACAAACGACGAGTGACTGTTTGCTTCCTCCGAGGGACATTTAATTATGTTCCATTTTATGATTTCCAGCAAACAGTTAGATTCTTGTTAAAACCGGATTTCGCGCACGATTCCGAGGAGCTTTTGTTCCTTGACTTACGCTTCTAACCTCACTCGTCTTTACTGCACTGTCTGAAACTTATGACACCGCATGCTTCACATGTGCGTTGCGTTCCTCCAACGGGGTATAAACAGTGCAAAAAAAATGATACTTAGAGATCGAAATAAGATTCTAATTTTCATCCGCACACCATCAGAGAATACATGTCTCAGGGTTGAGTCATCTGAGCAGTCCACTTACACACAGCCACACAGCAAACATGATAGTTTACTGAGAGCATCGAGCTTGGATTATCCCATTCGTTTGTTAAGAGACACCAGGCACTCTTGGTTTTGGATGTGGGTTAAACTCCTTTGGGAGATCGTTAATTCCCCATGAGGTAACGGTATTGAAATGCGGCGGAAATGTTGTTGATGACTGAAAAGAGTACTGGACAGCTGTTTTGTCCTGTTTGGGACCCGTCAGCAGTGCGTGCACCTTTTGTTTCCCTCTCAGAGCTCGAACCGTGAACATTTGTGTTGGGACTTCAAAACCCCTACCCCTTAGCTACACGGTCGACGGTCATCACCTTGTACGAACGGCTCAATCAACTTAGAATATCAAGCTTGGATTAGCCCATTTTGTTGTTCAGAGGCAGCAGGCACTGTTGATGGTCTTGAGGGTGGGTTTCAATCCTTGGGACATGGTCAATTATTCACGAGATAAATGCATTGAGATGCGATGATAGTTTATTACCTTTCAAAAGTCCCCAAGTTTTCAAATTCTTCAATTCTCTTTGCTTTAAGTAGGGATGGAAATATTTTTATTACGGAAACTCCATCTAATGGGCACAATAATAACATTTGCACTGCATTGCCAAGATCAAAGAGTACAGGTGTTGACCAAACTCGTGCAACATCACCCTCATTTTGAAAATCCATTTCAGCTTGCAATAGCATACTTATATATAGATGGTTATGCGTACAGTGTATTTATTCCTAACTTTATCTCCAACATCTACGTTCTTAGCTCATTTCTATGATCATTTAAATGTGCGCGACCTTGAGTGTCGCTATAAAATTTGCAGTAGTTCGAAAGTTACAGCTCTGATTTGAAAAATACTTTGGGCAAAGTAGCGTGGGTGTTCATTCTTTTTAACAGATGATTTGTGTCCCATGAGAGTTTCTATTAGGTTGAGCACACGTATGCTAAATTTCTATTCTCTTCACATTCAGTGCACAGTAAATAAGCAAATTATTGAAAATATTCTAACTTAAATAAATTGCTAAATTATTAGGCTACAAACTAATCAAGCATCACCTGAAATACTGGAAGAACTGAAAACATAGTCCAAGAAAGACACAAGTTGATCTGATGCACCAGAAACCGTCGTCAAAATCGCGAAATTGTACAATTTAATGGCATTTGGCTAATATAAGCAGTGACACAAGTGGATATTATATCAGATATGTTGCATCTGATGTGGAGCAATATCCAATTCAATCTCGTGAATGAGGCTGAAAGAATGAAGCATTGAGAGGAACAAATATGACGAAAATCAGTATGTTGCACGAGTTTGGTCAATACCTGTACATCTGGATTAATGAGAACGTCCGGCCGTGTTAGTATGGATGCCGCAATGATTCACATCTGGTGGACCGATTATACTTTTGTAATTGAATGATAAAAGTACATTTAGAAACAGCCATAACCGCAAGTAAAAAACACCATTGCAAAACTACTTGTCGACACACGTCAATACAAATGCACACGCACACACACAACGTAATTAGAATTCCCGGAAGAGCCTTAGACACCATTTGGTCAAATGATTCTAACGACGTTTCGTAGCACAACATTTCCACGCGGCTACTCCTTGTACCATACAAAAGAAGCGTCCACGTGCTGCCTTTCAGTCAGGATTAGATGAAGTTTTCTCTCGGTCTGCAGATATATGACTTGATGGCTGAGTTTGTTCAAAGATTGGTTTATGCGCTCGAACGTTTCAGTGTTACGAATAAGGTATGTTCCAGAACGTTAGGGAGAAATTTTCGACATGCCTTTGCTTTGATCTTTTGGGTGGATTAGTACGCATGAAGAGATATATGAACTGTGCTGATATTAGCCCACTTGGTTGGACCCGTGGAAGTCCTAGGTGCACAGTGGCGTGAGTAGATGACTGCATTCCAAACACGTGAAACCGCCGGAACGTCTCATTAAAAAATGACATCATCAGATCTGGCAAAACGTTGACACATCAACAGTTTGAGTCACTCATATTTCCGAGTCACTTACGCAACATTTCCTCTAAAATAAAATGTGAAAAAATACATGACATTTCATAACTATTTCACCATGAATTATCGTGTCTTGCATAAAAGATTCAGTGTCACATTGAAGGCAACCTCAATAATGATAAATCGTATCTTATCCATAGTTTTCTAACCGATCAACCGCATAATCTACCGAAAAACTCAAGTGCACTCATTGAATGAATTAATCTCGGCGAATGTGTTTATACACCCTCTACGGTATTTGAGACCGGATCCCATTTTACAACTGAGCTTTTGATGTAACCCGTTCAAAAAATTACCCTCCTATCCCAACAGAACTCTGCAATTCACAAATTTAATTTAATTAGCTTTTACAAGGGTGGATGACGGATCAGACACTAGACCTATTGGTAACACGATGTTCACGGTACCTGCAGTCTAGTCTGCAGTATGTGCTGTATGTTCAATGCAAAACATGGATGAAGATTTTGAGCAAAATGAGTCTGCTCAAACGCTTTCACAGATGGTGTTTTATTGTTGTAGCCCCGCCTACCTCAGTATATCCGAAGCTACGAGTATAAAGTATCATGGGACAAAGATTTTTCGGTGGATTCAAGTTCTGAACCAATTCCGATTTGCTTAAGAGGGTCTTTGACAGGTTAGAGTGCGCTTTTCCCTCGTGTACTATCAGCCTAAATCCGCTCACTAGCAGAGTATGCCATCCAGGTATGTAATCCATAGCTACAACGTCACTGCAAAATGCTGGAGCGTCCACAAAGATGGCCACCAAAATGGTTGGAATGTAAACTCGTTATTCATACGCAGAGAATTGAAGTCGCTGGAATTATATTCCAATCACTACCGACGTATCAGAGGAGATATGATTATGGTATACCAAATAATGGAAAACCAAAGCCATCCAATTCGCCCGCTGCTAAAATCATCACTTAACGTTCATCTTAGAGGACATCCGTTCAAACTAATGGTCTCAAAATGTCATTCGCAGTCAGAGTACATTCTACCTGGAACTCTCCCACCCCACGTCTTCTGTGCACCAAGCACTGAATCTTTCAAATTGAGACTTGATGAAGCCTTAGCACACCTTACATTCCAACGTAAGTGAAGCTGCATGCAGTAGTCGAATAATCTCGTATCATGTGACATTTTACACGAGGAATTGTATATATCACTGTCTTTTAACCACAACTCGAACCTATGGGACGAGAAAAGCATGAACTTGTAAGTTATTCCCTTAATAAATCCTTTTATCTCAAATTCTGAGGTAATTTTTGATATGACCTATTCATCCATTAAAAATAAATAACCATGCGGTGGCATTCTCTGTAGAAAGATCGGTGAGAATCTCTGCGATCGCAACTCCCTCTTGATCAAAATAATCTGTACGGGGGTCGCAGTATGCGTTCTGTATTGCTGTCCTAATCATACATCACAAAAATCATGACGTTTCAATGCCAGAAACATCACTTTTATTCTGTCAACCTTGACATAGCAGCCGTGAGATTGTATCCCTCCTCCTATAGTTAACATGCATTACCTTGCGGATGCTGTATGTAATGAACCAGTCGTTTGCGTTGAGAACATCTTCCTCAAGTAATCGTAATGTGACCTGACATTTTGAGAGTATATTGCACCATGTCCGGAACATTATATTATCCACGGATGGCATAAAGTATCACACAACGGTTATCCTTTGAAAAAGAAGAATTATGGACTCATTCTTTCTCGCCGACATAAGAAACCAATTCGTTTGTGTGTGTGTGTATGTCTGTGTCAAATCAATTTATTACAGATGTGAGCGTGCCTTACATGGATCAGGGATGAATCGTAAATTGCACAGGCTCAAACGCTTATCCTAGAGCTCCATCACAATCAGTTCATATGGTGTCGGGATACATCGAACGGGATGTCCGCGGATATTAGATTGATACTGAAACCGTGAAGAGCAAACAACTGATTTAGTCACGGGTTGATTTTTCCCGATGCAACACTACCATTGCGCGAACTCTCGTCGGGCTGAACTGAGATTATTTACTATTTAGGGAACCCAAAATTCATTCCTGTTGACTGATAGCACCGTTGTATTTATGTATATTTTTGTGTGGTACAAATTCACACTAACAATTTATAAGTAATATTTTTGTCGCAACACAATAATGTACGACCGGATCCAAAAGGATGAGGCCACAAACACCCCAACTATGACATAACGACTGATTCAGCAGGTTCAACTCCGGTGTTAGATATAGAAACATGGTCATGTTTTTGTGAATTGTGCTTTTACTTTAAATGCAGAGCAAATAAACTGATAACCCCAATCCCGGGTGAAATAATACGACCAGAAAGGTACAGAATCGATTTGGAACTTGCTTTTCTCGTCACCTGATAGACACGATTGAGATTTTGGGCGAGGGGTGAAAAATAATTGAGCTATTAGCATACTGTTCAAAGTTTTTCCCATCGCCGTTCGTCAAAAAGACACCAATAAAATGGATGCTTAAAGTGTACAGTCAAGTTAACATTGTCCTGTTCTCATCTAAGTGATACGGATTTTGATATCTGGTTTTGCGTATTATCCAAACAAAATAATTATATCATAGAATATTCCCACAGAAAATGTAGAAAACGGTATTCGCGAAGAAATTTTCTATTGATTTATCGCATCAGGTGGTTAGATATATCAGACGACCATAGTAAAAACATGTGATTGGTCGATCAAAGCTCGGTATAACCAACCAGTCGGATATCTGTGCTATCTATGATTGGCTTATTTATTTCACCGCCTGAAGCGTTATATAACGAAAATTCAAATATCGGTCAAAACTGAAAAGTTTTGGCAATACTGTGCACCTGATTCGTCGGCATAGGAACCAAGATCAAAACCACAAAACTCTGTGATCAGGCATTGCTCGACTTTTCCTTTTGACTCATCACCAACTCGACGGGAAGAACAGCACTTAAGATCAATTGTTTACACGTTAGAGTTTGAAAGATTGCTAGGTTTACACAACCGATTCGCGTCAACCGATTGAATCCCCGGTTCCTGAAGGCTGTGCCAACAAAAAGCTGTTTGTGCTTGTTTTCACTTTCTCCGATCTTTTTAACCCACTCCCGCCGTGCTCGATATTTTCAGTTTTAATGTATTCTATTTTTCTTTTTTATCATGCTAAAACCCTATATATATATATATATTATGTTTGCTGTAGATTGCATCATGTTCATATACAGAGAAATAATCATCCTGGACACAAATCGTGCAATAATGCGATATAGTCTTCCTTTTCATCTTTTTCGATAATCATGTTGGAAGCATAGTTTCCCCGTAACGAATTTAAATAAAGAAGCCAAAAATACAGGTTTGCACAACGTATCTTGGATTATTTCGCTTCATCTGTACATGTGCATACTGCTGATGATAAGTAAATCGAATTACGCGGTCTGTAACAACATGTGCTAAGCTGGGTTGTGGTTTATCTCGTACGACCTCAAGAAAGCAATTTTTGTTCAGCCTTCCCATGAATCCAGTGTGAAATATGCTTCTTACACTCTACCAGTGAAATCCTGTATTCAATTCCCAGTTGATGAAATCATTAATACGTCAACAAAGCCGAACTGCTGAGCTTGTCATTTCATGTGAGCTTTAGTGAAATGGCGGTCCTTTTCGTCCACGGCTGAGAATCTCGATGTGTTAAACAACTACGGTATGATGAGTTCCCAACTTATTTGAGAACGAAGGGGGCTTCTTAAATTTTGACAGTACAGAAAAGTATTACCAGATGCTCGCTGTCACGACCCGAAATCGAGATGCTCAGAATTCCTTTAACTTTGAATGTGCAAGTTTGAAAAATGAAAAATATTTTTATCCTTTCGCTTCCTCACTTCATTAGCTGCAAAATTTTATAAAAGTACTGACGTTTCGTGGCGATTCGGATTCTGTATGAGGCATTTCGCACAAATTACTGGTCATTGATTGAATGAACTATGAAAAGATCGTGGACTCCTTGAGGTCGATGAGTTGCCGTTCAAGAAGTGTAAAATCGGTACGGAATTCTGAAACATAAAGTTCGCAAAAAGTACCAGAATTCTGAATTTAACTAGAGTGGATATGAGCAGGACCGTTCCAATGATAACAAGCAGCAGAATTCACGTTTTCAAACAAGCGGGAACAAGGGAATGTGAAAAATAAATTGTCTACCAGTCCAACATTTCTAATCCGAAGTCTTTCCTACGTTCTTTTTTCTATCGATCGGCGATGACGTGGGTGCAGCATTTCAACTCAGCCGCCCATCTTCATTCGGTTTCTAGATCACTGTAACTGCATGTTATCACTGTCTGAAATGTGTGTATCACTTCTAGATGAAAGTTAAGCTTTTGCTCATAGAGTTAGACGTTGCAAGGAATACAAATTGCGTAAATATAACTTACGAGGAACACGTTTGAAATCGTCACCTTTGGTTAAAAAATTGGAGGTAAATTCGAGAAAACATTTGAGTTGAATGGGGTGAGGAACAGTGGTTCTTTAGCATAATCAGTTAACAAATCTGAGGGAAAACCCCTCCTTTGGTGGATGAATGCAGTCTATCATTCAATAAAATGATGAACTTGTTTCCGGTGCATCTCGAGTCGTTGTTACGGCCAAATTCGAACTTCCCGTCAGTTATAACACTTGAAAGCACCAAACTCACGTGTCGCTCTTATTAGAGCTCAGCAGTAGCGTATATCCACCGTCACACCGTCCGAAATTCGAACTCCAGACCCATCGAGTAGAATGTGCGTGTGTGTTTTATCACATTGCCAACCAGCTCATGCCAGAGCTGAACCAAATCACCAATTCATGTTTGTTCCGGTGTCGTCTTCAGAGGAAGGAAGACCTGATTTGGTGCGAGGCTTCCGATAGGAGTTAACCGATAATCAATTGTGTCTCTCTTCTTTGCTCTAGGGTCGAATGAACTAACTGACTATCACTGAAGACGACACCAGAAGAAACATGGCAATTNTGGCAATTTGGCACAGCCTAGAATGATCTGGTTGGCACAATGTTAACACCTACACACATTCCATGCCCGACGGGTTCGGGGTTTACATCCCGGACGGGATGGCAAATAGGCACAATTGATGAGCTCCAATAGGAGGAAATCTCGAGTCTAGTGCTTCCGAGTATATGAGTGACTGGAAAAGCTGAGGAGTAGGCACAAAGGTGAAGTCTGAAGAGTGGTTAGTTCCAATCAATCAGAATCTATTATCCCATAAAATTACTCACAGTAAACTGTGACTTAAATGTCAATTCAGAAAATAATTGTTGATAAAGTAACATTTCTGCACCAGTCACTACATTGATGTTCACATTTACGATTTCTGGTTTGAATCAAACTGTTATGTGAACCGTAACCAAGCGGCGAGCTTATGTTAGCCAGAGAGTAATGCAATTACAGTTTCCAGGTGGCAAATCAATAAAACACCGGAATTCCGGGACCAGCAACAAAACGAAACAATTGGCACAGAAGCACAGTGATATGAACAAAAAGCTAGACGGATCTTTCTTCTGAACCATATAATTTACTCTGCTTGATTTCTGCAGACCCATACTTCCGTGGACATCTTCTTTTGTCCCCGGTGCCTAATTTTGTATTGCTGAATTCCCATCATTTGAACATCTTTACGAGGTTTTGCCTATTTCTAAACTGATTTCTAACCGGATTATTCGATGGGTGCTCACAGTTCATATACAGTTCAAACTGGATGGCAAACAGTTAGCAGTGTGGATAATTTCCACTCAAACGAATCAATACTCCGTAAGGATATGTGTATGCTTCTATGAAGTACTATGTCGTGCCACATCATATACATAAAACATTTTATTTTGTCATACGATTGTTTTGTTACTAGGAGTAACCAGTCAGCTGTGTTTACTACTTTTCCACCCCCCTCTGGAACTCGAACCCTGGAATTTTGAACTAATCAATGGATCCAATAACGCTTGGCTACACAACTTATTTGCGCATATTTGTTTTATTTAACCCTCGGTAAATTCACAAACATTTACTTGCACATCAGGATCAAATGGACCCCTTCGTGCCCGTGCATACCACCCACGCCTTGTGAACTGGTTCATTCCTACTCGCTTCACACATCAGCGATTGTGTATTTGATAACAATTTTGGGTGTGAGTCTAATGCTACTCGACAGATGGTCTGTCATATGGTATCTTGTTCGGGATCAATCCCACTGTATGAACAGAGACTCATGCAGGAAAACCATACATAGGCGCTGCTCATGAGTCTGGGTTTGGACTATGAACCGCAAATTTCTCTGTTGAGAGAGAACCAAAGTACACAGTACCGATAGGTCCCTAACATGGAGCAAACATCTAGTTGGGTGCACTTTACTGGCCTTCATTCTGAATCTTATTCAACTTACTAATAATAATAATTTTTTGTTCTCAGCTTTAAATTGGAGAGATATAGCCATCGCTAACCCGGTATTTAGTAATATATATATATATATAAACGGCGAAATGACGATGATTGTTCAGACACGTTGGATTCATTTTCAAGTCGGTATCTGCTAGGAATGGGGGGGGGGGAACGGAAATCCTCAGATTCAGTTTGTATGATTCCGCGGAAGTTCAGAAGAGAGACGTTTATGTTAAGGGAGAATTGAATTAGTTTTCTTTCATTTCAGAAGACGCAGTTCTCACTGCGCCTGGGTTGACAGTGTCAGGCACAAACATAATGTTTGTCTTACCGAAAAGAACTTTACAAAATGTGTAACAGTGTGTCATACAAACCGATATTCCAACAATTCTTGCATTGATTTTAAATACAATTCGACCGAATTCGGACGGTTTGTATTCTATGAGCCGAACTCCATTCACATCTGACCGTCAACTCCATTTCAAGTTCTCCCTTGATGAATCAGTAAGGATGTAACTGGATATCCATAGCCGAAAATTTCCTCTTCAAACCGATGAATTCGTGCACTTACAGTGATTGCAAATTACAGTTTTTGTACGGGAAATCGATAACTTAAGTAAATGCGCCACGTGACTCACTTCGTAACACTTTGATTATGGCTGCAAAAGAAAATTTAAATGGATGAAACCCAGCGCATTCGGATCTGTGGATACCGTCGTGTATTTGGATTCAAAACAAAAATTAATCGGAAATCCACGTCAGTTCAAAAACTGCATAGCGACGGGATTGATTGAAATATAAGATTTAAATTATTGCTCAACTTAAATATCCAATATTAGGTAGTTTCTTTTGCTGGAATGATAACCTTGTATGTCCTCTGAACCATACATGATTGTTTCACCTACTTAAAAGCTGTGTAAGTTTGTATGGGATCAGATCAGGAACGAATTCCGAACAGTTGGATTATTGGCAGTAATCACGTGACAACGGCCATCTAGTCAGCTTTTAAATTGGCATTGAAATATCCCAAATCTCTTGAAGTTAGGGTTTAGTAAACTAAAGCAATCAATACTTAGTTAACTATACCGCATATTGCACTTTCATTGGTTTGCGACCCACCTATCATTTTATTGGTAAGATGTAACCTATCTGTTCGATATTGCAAGTGACAGTGTATACTTTATTTGCAGTGTTCTTACAGGAAAACATTTTTTGCGCGGCACCCTCTAGTTGGTAACCTGTTTCGAGCTCCGGTACTTCCAATGGGAATTTTGGATCAGAAACGGCTGGTCTTTATTCGTGGGTACATTGTTCCAACAGTTCATCAACTCATGTTAGCATGTTCAAGGTAATAACCCAAGGTTTGCCAAACAAGTGAGGTGCTGCATACGTCGCACGATATGTTGAAACTACGTCTCCATTGGGAGTGATCGACTGTTGAAACGTCTTCATTCCGATCAGACGTAATCTAAACAGAACTGAAACTTTGCCTTAACCATTACCGGCTATCTTCAAGTCCGCAGCCCTCAGTTCGCCACAAACAAAACATTTGCATTGTACTATCCTGACCACCTTTATGTATTGTACCACGGTTGATCGGTTGCACCGGAACTGTCGCATTCACAGACAAAGCAAAAGCTAAAAACTGGATGATTGTTGTACCACAATTGAGGTGGCTTTCGTGATAAATCGTCGGAGTGAACTTTGATATGCGGCAAAGGGCAGAGGGCAAAGCAATACTTTGAGAGCTTTTTCTAATCCTCGCTTTCCTCGGATCAACGCCCGCTGTTCGATGTGATAATTGCTTAATTTTCTAATTAACGCCCACTTGAATAGGTGTGCACTTTGCAGAAAAAACTCCAACAAATGTACAGCTTTTGTTAGATTTGGCTGTTGACACACACCGAACATGTCACCTCGGTTTGCGAACAAATTATCGAGCTCGGCAAACTGGAGGACTGGAAGGTTTGGTTTTTATCCAAGTGATGACCGACTGAGAGTACTGCCCTGGAAACCAGCTTTTTACACCAGGTAGTCCCCAATTGAGTGTGAACAGTTTAATCAGGGTCAGTTTTTGGTCTCTGATTAGTCGATGTGTTTGTGCGTGCATGCATGTGTGATTGCGTGTGAGCTATTTCGCGTGAACTGTCTAGTACCAGATTTGCATTTGAACATACTACTTACCGGCAACGGCATCTGAATGGCAATCGAGCGATAAAAAAATAAACAACATTAAAGCAATATCTGATCATGCGTTTACTTTGATACGCAACTGTTGCCTCTTAAATCCGTATTTTCCAGCTGATTCACGCACGAATGTCCATGAGCCATGTTCTGGAGTCTGACAATGTGAGGGAATCAGTGAGGCTGGAAAGTACGCCTCAGTCAGTATAGAAACAGTTCTTATGTTGAATTCCACCTTTTTCATCGTAGAAAAATATAACTATTGTTTACTTCAGCGTTCTCACTCGATCGGCGCCAAAACTGGTCAGGCAAACATGATCGGAGGGAATCAAATAGATCTCTCTTCTAAACAGTTCCGGGAATCAAGTGCCACATGCAAACTGTTAGATCTGTGCAGGCAGGCGTAATTGAAAGTGACTGGAAAGAGGGAAATCTGAAAACCCCAACTCACGGGGAAGCCGTTGGTCTCACCTCAAATTGGGTGAAATTCTCTCAAAGTCACAAGACAAAAGAAATGCCAGAGCATCGCCCCCTACTTTTTTTCTTAATTGGGGTAAATTATATTCTGATTCACTTTGGACGTACATGCATCTATTCATTACGGATGTACCCATCAATCGGGACACATCAGTGAACTAGTAAATTGTTATTCCTAATCTCTATCTTTCTTCGTCTGAACACCTAAACAATATAGTTGCAAAATTCGGAAGGCTTTCGATTTTTACCCTTCGCCTAAGACAATTATCCATTCCTTCCTATCTGATGAAACAGCCTATTCATGCTGGCATCTTGCCTCATTGGCTCATGTCTTCCAAGTGATCTTTCCCGGTTTATTACAAAATGATATTTGTGTGATATCCACTCAGATATTTATCCGTTCATTCCGTTTTATCAAAAGTCTATTTAATCCATCACGCGATCTCCCAACGTATCAAAGCGTGTTATAAACTGACTCAAAAGTTACTGTCTGACTCCTGTCACTCGCTTAACTCCGCATCATGCAAATGTAATTCAATTCCTTTTATTTCCTCCAGTAATAAAGGTACTGCGAACATTTTAATGATTGAGCTGGGGGGGGCTGAAACNTAGCTGGATGGACGGACGGACGGACGGACGGACGGATAACGTACAAAATGACCTTAATTTGTCTATTTAACCGAAGGTCAAACGCTGTTAAATAAACTGATCAACCTCGATGGCAGTGTGAGAATCAAAGAGTGTATTCTTGATATGGGAATAAATGGTAAAAATCGTGCAAAACCAGTATTCATATAATCTCTAGTAAAATCTGTAAACATATGCTTTCTCTCAAGCTGTCGATCGCACCTGGTCCGGAAAAATTAATTCCTACACTTCATAAACATGGTGCTCAGTCACTGTATCACAGGTTTGCACAAATAACTCATCTTTCACTCGAACTCCAAGCCATAACGGAGTGTTGGCGATGAATAAGAATTACACTCACTCCAATATGGATAACCCAATCCCTAATCAGACCGATTGCTCTCACTTTTCCAGGGTTTGGAATTGATGAAGCGCTCAGCTCCGCATCGCCTCCAGTTATCCTTAACAAGTCCTAGTTCGCTTTATTTCCAAGTCCCTAGACGAGAAAGCCAATTATGTACACTGTACAAACATTGTTGATTCTTACACTCTTGACTCAGTGCCCCGTTCGATTCTAATTAGCAAGCTGCAATCTTTTGATTGCCTCATCTCTCTCTTCATGAACGGCTTGGTGATTACTTTCCGCAAAGATATCAGTATGTTGAATTGGGAAGAAGACAGTCGGTGACGTCACTCAATAGTTCGGGTGTACTTCAAGAGACTGGTTTATCATCCAATATTTCTGTGACTTATACCAATGACCCCCTAGCATCACACCTATGTCACGCTATGTTGATGATATCACCATTCGTAATTTCGTATCTAGCTAATCAGAAATGGCCGTATATAACACAACCCGACCCATCGTCGGTAAACGTTTCACTTTACCCGGTTTTAATCCTAATTATGAAAATGCCTTTACTATATTTTTACTTGGAACCGTTCTCCATCTCTCTCCGACAAGGAGTAGATTCAGGAAAAGCCGATGAACACGGTCAGCCATGTGGAGTACTTAGGTGTCACAATTCAGTGGTATTTATATACCCAAACTGTTGCTCGTATGCTAACAGTTCTTTCCTTTCAGATAAACAGATAAACAGAGTCACTTCATTTCTGATTTGACGATGATAGGAGTTTTGTCTAACAATGTATTCTCCCTAAGCCTCTTTACTGTCCTCTTGTGATTTTCCCCGGTTTGCTGAAGACTGATATCATGCTGCTCAAGAGTGGCCTCTCAACGATAGGCAATATTTTCGATGCTCATATTGACTCATACTGACACTTTTCCATCTGATTGCACATTGACCTGAGTGCATTCAATTTCCACTCCTGCGCCCGATACCGAATACAAACTCATCCCATCTTGAATATCTATCTATAGAAATTGTTTGCGACCCTATCCTTCCCGGGCAATGACCGGCAAAAAGATTGCTCGTTCTTAGCTTTGTTTGTAGTACGCCGCCATTTGTGCAGCCCTTGTGCTTCACTCCCAACCCCCACTATGGCCAGTATTGTTTGTGACAGTGGTGTTCTTTTAGCGGAAAACGTATTTGCAACTCGCTAAAAACATCTCTCAAGCAAAATGATGTTCGATTATGCCTAGAATCTGGTGCACTTTTACCACAAAAGAAAAGACTGCAAAACAGTAGCAGTAGCAGATGAGATCGAAAGGCCACAATGGCGGATTTCGAAATCATGAAAGCCGAAAAGCACCTTGGCAGAATTACGGTTGAATGGGCAGATCAAAAATGCGTGATCGTTTTTCTCGCAGATGGGAACGAATGACTCCGGTTGACCGCAAAAATGTTGACAATTTTTGATTACGATCCTAGGGAAAATGAGCTTCAAATGATATTTTCCGCTTTTACTAGAAAATAGTTAGACCATGTTGTGGCCTACAACTGACTGCTTCGTTTGTCATACCTCCCTGTGGTCAAATTGATTGGTTGATTGGCTGACTGTTTGAATGCCAGCTTGACGACATTTGGATGTAGTGCAATGTGTGAGCCGGTATCAGCCTGCCTGCCTGCCTGCCATTTTGCATGTTGTTCATCCCTACTTGTTGTTTGGTTTGTGAACCGGAAACATATTTGTCGTTTACAATAAACCTGTTGTTCAATTCACTGTGTACTCATCTACCAACTTAATGTGGAACATAACAGATCTCATTAACTATTACTTTTTCCACATTTACGCAGTTTCTGGATGACTCGTGTCCCATGCCAACTTTTCCGTGTTGGTCAAATGGATAATTTGGCTACCTCAAAAGTTATTATCAACATCCAGGGTGTGGTATGCATTCGCGGAAACCGGCAAATGCTGTTGGGCAGTCAACTTGGCGGATTCCATGCAAAAGTGACTGCCTCCAGTGCTCAAACATGAAAATTGGCAAATGGAACATTGACAAGATGAAAGTGCACAATACCTGTATCACGCCCTTGAGTCATATTCATAAATAAATTATACCTATGTTTTTCACTTANNNCTTAGGCTTCGTTATTTTATAACTGATTCACTGGTTATACTGTCGTGAAATTCAATAAATCGTACATTTTAATGGCACTCGACCAATGGAGACCGAAACATAAGTGGATATTAGCACAGATATGTTGCGTCTGATGTGGGGGCAGTATCTTATCTTATCTGGAGAATGAGGCTCGCAGCACTGAGCATTAAGAAGAAACAAATCCGATCCAAGTCAGGTTACTGCAAGGTTCTGATCAATTTCTGTTGTTTCTATGCTCAATGAGTAAATAAAGGGAGGAAATGAGTTTAGTTTATTAATTAGAATTACTTATTTATCGGTAACCAGTCTGTGAACATATCCATCGAATCATTACAGTTGATCAATGAGCCCAACAGGAGCCACTTTAGACGCAGTATTCACCCTTGTTCACTTTAAGACGAAATAGTGAAATCGCGTTGATGTGGTCATCTTGCCTTTGTTTCAACTTTTAACTGCACCCCCCCCCCGCCGTCGGTCAGTGCGATTATAAGAGCTAAAATCGTTTGAATAATAATCACGAACCATTGTTGACCTCGTTATCCAGCAATTTTACTATTAGATCACAAATCACTGAATTTCATCTAAACCCTTAGTTAACAACTCTAGAGTGCCTTAAGGAAGAACTTTGCTATGCCCATACCTATTTCTCACATACGTACAAGATATTCCTTGAATTTTATTGCACGTTTCTCGAACTGTGCAGATGATATTGTGTTGAGTCAACTATTTTCCCCTTCCTTTACCGATAACCTTCCTGGAATCCGATTCTTCTTCTCGCATCTGGGACTCAGTTTACATCCCAGTAACTGTGTGTAATGTCATTCCCAAAAGTGATAAATAATGATCTGGAATCTAGATGGAACGGTATCAAGTACCTCAGAGTCATCGAGGATGGCACCCCCTGCTGGTCAAGTCACATCCTCAACAATATGTCGGTTAACTGCGTCATCTATCATTTCAAATTCGAAACTCACCGGCAGTTTCACGCTTCCCAAACAGTTAGTTCTACCTGTGTATTTCAGTGTGTTTTCTTCATCTTACTTTATTGTTCTCCAGTTATTTTTCTTGATTTATTTAAATAAGATTTCACTGTCTTACATTGTGGTCTGATTATTATTAGCCGCGTTTCTTCTATTCCTCCAGTAAAGGAGCTTATTTTGAAACCGTCGGATTGTCGTACAGTTTCCAATGTCGAATAGGTGGAGAGAAGTCATGCATACTCGAATCATTCATTCATTGCACACTGAACTGTCACGTTGTTGTTCCAATTCCTCTACACCACGGAAATTCCAAAAAACTCCATCTTATATAAACTTTTACAAAAATTCGCTTGTACCCTATCTTGTCCGTGATGGACATAAAAAGAGAGATTGAGTGTGGAACATGTGAACTTCGTCTCAACCTTAAACCATGAAATGTCTCTAAGAGATCTGCGAACAAATGTTTCCCTCTACAATGTACTCTGTGTGACGGTTGACATGTAGCGCTTGTCGAACTGAAAGGTATGCTTGCAATATTTACAAAACATAGAACAAGAATGAGGCATGGATCGGGACAATCCGCGTTACAAATGCTGTACACAGTTCATCTTTTAACGGTCCTAGTCCTTGTTACATCATCCACTCCGCAAACGCTCAATCTATGAGATTCGATCGTGACATTGAGGGTTGAAAAACAAAACAAGCGGACATATTGAAGCACACCAGATGTTGACGTTTGACCGCACAAATTAAGAGTAATAGTTTCGACTCCCGACTATAGACAGCCTTCGTGGTCTGAGTATTGAAAACCGTGCCTGAAGGTGAAATAATTCGAACCCAATTCATATGACTCATTCACGGATATTGGGAAGGGTTATATATATACCGAGGGAGATCATTGTTAGGCATTACTCACTATTTTTTCCTGGTGACAAATGTCTTTTAGTGTTTTTCGACTCATCCCACGTCGATGCTTCTTCATTTGAAATAAACGAGCCTATGAGTCATATCCATACATCACAGAACTTGATAATCGCTGCCATTGAAAATGTCGATGATCTACTGAAGCTTGCTGTTGGTCACATATTTAAGTTTTACGAAATATACAGCAAACTTTCAATGTTATTTCAATATCTGTTTTCCTCCATAGAATGCTTCTAACGCAGTAGTAAACCTACTGTATTTGACTTACTTCGGAATGCGCGTCGTTCTAGAATGTGAATCAAAGAATAAAAGGAAGTTAAAGAAACCAAACTCATACATTTGGATACAGACGGATAATTAAATAAATTCATTGATTTCCTAATTATATGATCGATTTAATAAATATTTGATTGATTGATTGATCGATCGATCGATTGATTGATTGATTGATTGATTGATTGATTGATTGATTGATTGATTGATTGATTGATTGAAGTGATATTTTTATATAGCGCGTTATTTCGAATCTCCTGTTTTCCAGTTGCATATTTCTAAATCATCTGAAGCTGGCTTGAAAACAGCTGCACTAGTAGCATACTCAGAGAAAAATAAACACCAAACACAACAAGATGTTTATATATGAGTGTGATTGAGAAGGCCCTCATCCGTCTTTTCTTTAGATTATTTCTTTATCGAACTAATAAAGTCTTATGCACACGCAGATAAATAAACAAGTCAATTTATAAATAAATTCTAATTCTAATTCCAAACTTTTATTATGGGTAAATTACAAAGCTGAAGCTTGTTGAATCCCATAGGGTCTGTACACACTGGGTTCGGTTGGTAGTACAACTGAATAGCAAACTCTGACGTTCACTCACTGGTACTGAATAGTTAGGTGGTTCAATGCTTCATCCAGTCGTTACTTCAATGAATCGATGATTGGTGCACAAACAACTTGAGGTGGACTAGAGTTCCAGATGTTACAAACTCTGAGACTGAAAGAATGACGCTTGCAGTCTAGCCGGCCCTTTTGGATCAGAAGTGTAAACGGATGTCCTTGGAGGTGACCATTGCTGGATAGCGTCACTAGAGTACTACACGGGTGGTTAGGTTGATGTAGTATTTGATATAGTAGGATCATGTCTCCCCGTATTCGACGGTATTCAGACGAATAGAGTCCGAGAATTTGCAGTCTTTCATCGTAGTTCTTAGATTGTAACCCTTTCACCACTTGGGTTGCTGTTCTCTTCGGACATTCGAGTGCCTTTTGATCACAAAAAAACTATGGATTCCAAGCCTGTATAGCATACTTTGTCTGTGGTCTAATGTATGCTGATAATAAATGATTTTTGACAGAGCATGAAGTGTAACTGGACGGCAGTTTGCAGGATCACTTCTGCAGCCACCTTTGTAAATAGGCGAAATGATGCCGTGCTTCCAGGATTGAGGGATCTTCGTCTTGTCAAATATTCTTTGGTATAAATGGGCAATTATTTCAGATATCTGATTTGCCAAGGACGTCAGGGTCTGGGGCCGGATATTGTCTTCCCCTGGAGATGAATTCCGGCGCAGCACCAATGGTTTGTTTTTAACCGTTTCAGATCTGAACGTGACGGTGGTCATTCGGGGGTATGGAACACTTGATAGAATGTGTTTAAGCTGTGAACCGAATTTGTTACCTCCAATGAACTTCGTAGAACTGGAATTTTAGGAATTCGGCTGCTTCACCAGTAATAGTGGAAACGCGCCCTGCATGCCTTAGTGCCGGTATTCCATATTTCACTTTTCTGGGAGCATTGATATGCTTATACAGTAGCTTTGGATTGCAAATCAATTTTTGTGCCAGAGTTTCTTGAAACCTCCGTCTATCCTCTCACACTAATTCTACACAAAGGTTTCTCAACATGATATAGTTATCCCGAGTGCCAGCGGTCGGACATCTTCTGAACTCTCGCTGGTAGGCTTAGATTTTGTGGCAACCGTTATGGTTTCTGTTAGTGTTTCAATGAATCTTTTCCAGAACCCCGCTGGATCCAGCTTCTCTTCTGGTTTTGTCCATCGTTTGACAGTGCCAAGGTTCAGCAGTTCATTGTAGTCAATAAAGGTGCGTGTGTTGGTTTTCAGGCATATTTTTATTGAGGTGTGGTAAATTTAATCGAAAAGTAAAACTGCATAGTTGCCGCGTTCTAATGGAGACGTTATTTTGACCGACTCGACCATATGCTCCTCGCTTGTCAATACCAAGTCCAATGTTGATGGTTGGTGGCCTGTTCCAACTTTGGTGGGATCCTTCACGTGATTATACATCATATGTGAGTCTATAAACTGTGATAAATTTGGCTCGAAAGGGTGATGATAGTTCTGGCTCTTTTATAAAATTGGGACAATTGAAGTCTCTCATTAAGAGAACATGAATGAAATTTACTGAGAGAATGCTTCTCACTGTCTGCAAGAGTGCTTCGTGAGCTAAGTCTGAGGATAGAGGGTGGTAGACTACACCGATCAAACAATTGCTATCTTTGGATAGCCTTATTGTGTACCAACATGTGTCGGGGCTGCATCGAAGATATCGAGTGGTTCATATTTAAGATTGCTGCGGAAATATAGCAGCATACCATCACTTCGTGTGGAACGATCACGCCTCAGCAGCGACATTTCGGGTAGATGCAATTCAGAATCGAGAATATCTGCAGTCAACCAAGTTTTGGTAATGGCAACAAGATCCCACTGACCAATTTGCACGCGCATTTGATCCTCAAGGAGTTTGCTAAGGAAGCCTTGTGCGTTTGTGCAAAAGCAAGCTAGGGGGCGTTTGTTTAGAAATCCGCTGGGTTTGAATCGCTATGCATGCTGACCATTCTGCGGTCGGTTTGACTGAATGATGATGATGACTGGTTGGGGGANAAAGTATTGTTGTTCATCTCCATTAAGCATCACGGAGTCCGGTAATGTGTTACGATTGTTCCCAGTGAAATGTTTGTGTGTATCTGGGACTCCACGCTGAAATCCAGAGAATAAACGACTCATCAGCTTGCAATAATAATGTCCCGATTCGAAAGTGTCATCAGTGAATCGGTACGTTTCTCACCTACAGTTTGCTTTCCCAAATTCGACCGGCGAGGTGCTATATACCTGCGATTTCTTGCAATACCGGTCAACTATTGCCATGTATAGCCGAAGCGGAATCAGTATCCTCCCGTACTGCCTTGTGCGGGTGCGTTTGGCTAGTTTCGCCGAAACCATTCTAGCAAGTGCGAAGTCGTACGCAAATCTGCATGTACTAACCCCTCACGAGTTTGTGGATGTATGGTACGGATTGACTTCAACAAGAGCGACACTGGACTGCCGAAGGCACGTATGAATAACTAAGTTAACCAAGACTAGAGTATGTGTAGATAGAGTTTGTTTGGAGGTTAACAAAACTGCCACGCGCAATTTATTTTTTCATGAAAAGTATTTAAAAAATTGGAGATCGTCGAATAACATAGCAATGACTCTTACTTCTGAAATAGGCCGCTCTCGCTTCTGTAACAGTTGAAATTTATTTTTGAAACAAATCGATGTAAAATGAAAACACGCTACAGTCTGGACTCATTTTCGAAAATTTCTATTTCAACCAGAGGCAATTTCCATGAGGATGGTTTTCAACCTATTCGTGCACTGGATATTTACCACAGCCCTTCACTTGGCCTTACAGTTTTGATGCCGACCTAAACTGCATGGTTTACGAAACGATTCTATAAATTTGAATTGTGAAAAGCTCAGCAGTCCCGGTGGTATTCAAACCACCGTATGGACGCCGCATAATACTCTTATCTGCCAAGCAACACAGGTTGCAAAAGTAACCCTGGCTTAGAAGTTCATTCGGTTGTTTCGGGAAGGATTCTGAGAAAATCTCATCGTGTTAGTCTGCTTACATGCTACCTGGTGTGGGTTTCACATGCCTCTGCAAGTAATTACATATACATATATATATATATATATATATATATATATATATACATCAATACTCAGTAAGTGGTAAATATTCAATCAACTTCCTTCACGCGGGAAAGACTGCTTCAAAAAACTGCTAAATCGGAGCAACAGTAATCAAACTCATACACAACTTAGTCACAAATTGTTGATTTGACATTTCAGAACACTAGGTCATCACAGCGAACAGTTGCATCGGGAAACAGCTTTTGGGTAACGTTGCTTATAATAGTGTGAGCTTCGGGTACAGTTCAACTATCATCTTCACCGGAAAACTATGAACGAACTTTCCAACCATCTCTGTCTTCTAACCATTCGATAAGAGCACAATGGGACCAACCTCAGTGAAATCTGTTCTGGACTATGGGATGTTTAATGATCCAATCAGCTGACCACCAGCAGCAGCTGGCTGTCAATCGCATATACCGGATCAATGTTATCCGCCGTAGCGGAGACTTTATTTGATGAGGAACAATATTTATGCCTTGGGGGACTAATGATCTGCAGGGTCCTACTAAGACTGGTTAGAAAGAGCATCTCAACCCAACCTCGACCCTGTTAACACCTTTCAGTATTCAATTTCACGATCAACGAGTCGTGTTTGAATGAATGAATGAATGAATGAATGAATGAATGCTCCCTCAATTTCACTCTTCCTTCAAACACGAGGTTCGTAGGATTTATCCTTTAATGTTGAGTATTTTGTGCCTTTCATGTGAATAAAACAATGTGTATAAAGCAGCACTCATAATAATTTCTCAAGACATTGATCACCAGTGTACGGTGCATCTGAAACTTTTCCGTTGCACGTATCGCAGTAACCCTTCGTGAACAAGGTGCTCTCTTAAATGTTTCTCGGTTTCATTGGAGAACAAGACAGCAACCGAAAGGCTACCCCCAAACACTAATCATTCACTGTTCTGACTAATCCGCAATGCTCTTCATGGTTAGGCTAATTATCTCTATACGGAATATTTTGTGCAGCCTCAACCTCGATCATAGCCTCCGAACGAGTTCGTACAGTAGATCTGAATAGCTATGGTGATCTTGTGCTCATTAGTATCAATCGTCCACGTTTTTGTGTGTAAAAACACGGTTTTGAGGACCCTTCACAGACAAACAGATAGCGCGACGGCGCCACAGATGTCTCAAGCTGGCAAATGCAAACCGAGCCTTCTGTATGCAAGCAGACACTTCATCTTTGCCGCGTCGAACAGATGAGATCTAACGGCCCAGATAACAAAACTTATCTACCTGCTGTATTACTTCCCCAGTTAGAGTGAGGCTGGGTGCTGGACCAACCCAGTCTTGTAAAGTAAAACTTTACACTTTGAAGGTACAAAACGCGTACCGAATATGATTACGCTGACGCTCAAGCTGTTCAAAAAAGCTTGCAACTTACGTGTCGTCTGCATACTCTAGATCGGACAGTCTGCCACTCGGGAGTAAATCGATGCCACTATTCTCGCACGAGGTTAGGGCTGTTTCCATAATCAAATCCATAACGATGTTGAATGGAAAAGGAGAGAGAGGGCAACCCTGACGACCACCAATTTTCGTGGTGAACTCAGGCGAAAAAATGCCGTAAGCTCGGACCCGACTTCGTCTATTGGTATAAAGGGATTGTAATATTGAAATAAACTTCTCAGGCACATCTTTTAGAGGCAAGCAGAGTTTAGAGCGGTCTACTGAGTCGAAAACCGCTTTGAGATCCAAGAGGACAGAGATGGTGGGTCTGCGAAAAGAATGTCACTGCTCCAGAATTTGGTGGAGCACGACTGATTCCCAAATAATAGTTCATGTACGTTACAGGGTTGTTTTTATAGACGGAATTTGCTCCGAATCAATGAATCACGCCCAGCTTCTGTGATTTAATTAACCAATAATATTTGCACAAACTACGGCTTCCCGGTGAGTATCTGAAACATCTTCATTGCGAAAATGGTGTAACCGCGCATGTTATAGCTCTCAGAACATGTCTCACTCACTTCTTGGCAGGCTATACCATTTGTCTGTAAAACCAAACGAGTACGAAGCGCTTGTGTAGTGATAATGAAGAGATTAAGCATCGCGTACGTGATGAGATGACTAGAAAGATCAAAGAATGACCAAGTGGGCAAAAGCAATCATAGAAGTAGCAATAATATATCAGTAACTTTTTACTTTTCAACGACGATCTGCACTGCTTGCGTACGACCGTTTGTAAGCATTTATCCGGAGGTCAATTGATCAGAGAATGAGATTGATTGGAAAACAACAACAGTGAACACAGTGCCATCCAAGGTCATTCATACTTACTGGTCTCATTGATCTTATCGCCGAGTGCTGTCAAACAAAAGTGGAAATTGTGTGCTACAGCTTGAGAAAAGTGTGATTTGGAAAAAAATGCCAGATTGCACATGTTTATCTGGATAAATAGGTGATAAATAAATTACAAGTAATCAAGTGATTATCAGACATGCCCAGGTGACCGGTGAAATTTCATTTTCCTCAACAGTTCATCATCGACGGAACATGATTAAAACCTTTGTTTTGAATCTTGTAGTGAAAACACGGGTACACCCATTTGGATTTGATTTTGAGTCGTGTGCGTGTCCCTCACTGGACCTTTTGATTCATGGTGGCTTTTTGTATTTGTATGTCATTGGAAGCCCCCTTCACGGAGAACCTACTTTGAGAATTGTGTCAAACCTGTGTATTGAGAACGTCAGTGAGTGGCCAGGGGTTGTATGGCCATTTGTGAAAACGTTAATTTTATAAGAACGTGGACTGCGTTGCTCGGAATCAACGTGCCAGTGTATTTCGAGTGGATTCCGAACCGGACTCTGTCCTGTATACTACACTAGGCACACACACACTATGTGGATTCTGTTGTACGATAAACTAAAATAAACAATAATAAATGAAGTCGTTCATCCAGTAAATGCAGGAAATTCAAGTTTCATTCCACCCAAACGATGTGTAGTAGTGACCGCTATGGACAACTGATCCAAATGAATAGCCACCGCACTCGAGTAAGCCAGACAGTCACGTGATTGTCCATTCGAAAAATCCAATGGAACCATCGGTTTATTCACCTCGTTCAAGTTGTGTTATCCCTGTCTAGTTCTATCAAACCGCGTATCGATTATGAAAGTTGAAAAGCACAAGCACAACAACTGCACGCGAATAAATTGGGCCTCTTGAATGGCTTAGAATTGCTCTGATCTCAGGTTTTCTACAAAACAAAAGACCAAATGTTTTTGTAACTGCGTGTAAACAATGCACTCCATCACTTGAAAGATTCAGCTCTTAGTCCAATCGAAGATATCCGTGATAAGGTCCAGTGCGTCACAGCATGTGCTACAATGAGCATTTGTTAAAGCCATGCGAATAAATGTCCGTTTGTGCCTCAATAATCTGTCTACTAGACGGCGTATCGGAAGATTATGCAATTCAAATCTCATTTTTAGCTCAGAGAGTGAACTTTGTGACAAAACTGTCTCGAGAAATCGTTGCGATGAATCTGTGTTCTGGATTAGATACGTCTAACCTCAGCAAACTGGACGCTAAGGTCCATTTTCAATGATTTTTTAAATGAGTATTGTATGATACAAAAGCATCGTCCTGACCTGGTCGTCTCAAATCCGTTCTCCAAGTAGCAAATGAGATTCACATTGCAAAATTCATATCAGGAGTTCAAGTATAAGAATGATCAAACAAGAAATTACCGGATACGGATAACTGTCGAGCGGTAAGGACCGCGAAACCGGTTGTGTAAGTTTGGGAATTTTTTAGCGGTCATTCTTGCACTACTCATCATAAATGAAGATTGTCTACACAAACTCTTCCCTTGTGCTGGCTCTGTTTAGGGGAATTATTCCTGCATGTGTATACGGAACCCCTTAAGAGGTAGTCACATTTTTATGACATTTCCCACCAAGTGTGAGTGAAACTACTATTATAAATTGCAGTAACTATCACTCACAAATCTGAATTACTTGAATGGCTTGCGAGGGAATCAGAGCGATTTCCTGTTTCAGCAGCCCGGCACCGCACTCTGCGCAAACAACTGTGTTATTTGCATGTAACTTCTTGCAGTGATGGACCGTACACACACATACACACACAAACACACGCATACGGAAACTTGATTGGGTTCCAAGATCGCTGTGTTGTTCACCAAGGAGTAAACGTATCTGTCAAGTAAAGTGTGACCTTGAAGGCACACCACTAATCCTATGTCATGGACTATTCATTTCTTCCATCAATTGATGTCTCTTATTGTCCTGACCACTCTTGCACTCTTGAGTTACTTCATTTGAGACTCTGTCAGACTACTTGCAGCCTCGACTATTGCTCCACACTGAGTACTGTATCTCAGTTGGTACACTTCAAATAAGTTGTATGAAGGCCAATGAATAAAACTTGTTTAGTTCGGGGTGGGACTCTATATTTTTTTTGGGACTACTATATTTTTGTACCCCTGACACGTGTACCGCAAGGCTTTGGATCGCGAGCTAGAGCTTTTACTTCTCTGCGGGGTATTTCCTGCGGCAAATTTCCTATGATCTTTGGTTCTAGGGCTGAAAATAAAAAAAACAAGGTAACCTTATGGCGTACGTCATTTTCATTTGATCGCAAAGACGTTTGGCTGGCTCAGTAGGAGCTTAGCGCCACATCCTTTTACAAACGGATTGAATGGTGAAAAATCTCACATCGATCTGACCTAGTAGATCATATTAGGATATCAAGGTTATTTGTTTTTTAAATCTCGGTAATCCAAACAATAAAAAACCTAGAAAATGGAAGTGAATATATTTGAATAAGTTGTCCATTTACTGGCATAAATAAATGAATTATTGAGAATTATAATAATGAAAATAATTTGATAATACCGTACCATAAAAATCTAGGTGGCTGACATGAATCAGCCTAATACAATCCTTCTTAGGTTGCTCACACATCAGCTATTCAACAGTCGTTATTTAATCTTCTTATTAGGCTTTCAATCGGGTTTCTTTAGAAAGTCAATATGTAACAGATCCCGCCTGGGATTTTGCAAACGGACTATCTGAGCATTGAAATTTGCGCCAAAAATTGACAATGTTTAATATGCGTTCTTTTCTTCCATTCGCTTGCAGTGTTCGCATTGAATTCATTCATAATATAGTTAGTATCACTGTATTTTCGATTATAGACTAAATTGAAGAGATAATTGTTATTTTAAAATCACAGTGGTGTTGTTGGTCGATCTCGGTTATTCAGATGGATACCACCTGGTCATGGGACTTACCTTTCAATTCTAATGGAACATCTTCTAAAATGTAGAACGCATAGTAGGGAAAACTATAATGAGTGAAACTATGATCGCTTTCTCGTACAACTGATGTTATTCAGACAAACCAATTTGCTCAAATTGTCCTTCCTTATACAACCGATTTACATAACTCAACACGCGTTTCGGTTACCATGATCATGTACTGATCCCTAGCATAAAATAGATTTTTTAACAGATGCGTCGATTTTCCTGTCACATATACACTGTTGCATCCCACTTTTAGGGATCTCATCCTAATATAAACCAGAACATTTTTTCAGAAACATCAATGATAATCTTTCAAACTAAATGTGTTTCCAAGGTCAAAATAATATATTTGTTTGCTCGCAATCAGTGTTTATACACCTCGTTGCTTGGCAATAACTTGGTATGATTCTTGCTTGCTTGGAACAACATAAGAAGTTTGACGAATTGCGATTCTCCTTGCTCGACCGAACGGGATTTCCACTTACCAGTTTGCGACTGTGGAAACTCAACCCACGGACAATTCAAAGACGACCCAAGTTCGCGGTTCTGTTGTGCAAATGATTTACACTTTAATATTAAAATTGTTTTCTTGGGATTACCGCGCTGTTGAGAAAACTTGAAATATTCTTTGCCCTAGATGAATTTGATCATTACGCTTTTGATAGTAGTAGTTTTGGAACCACGGTGTGCAGAAATCATAATTTTATTTTCTCTTCTTATTTCTGCGTGCCACAGGTTTTATCAAATATCAGACTAGACGATCCAGTCAAATTGTGGCACAAAATTGATGAAAATTCACACAGACTTTCTACACGATTGCATCAAATTTAATCGTGTTTTTAAAGACAGATTCACCCTAGCAAACCGCGATCGTCCCGCCGGAACTTGAAGCGATTCATTGATTGCTATGGTGATGAGGCAAATGCCTGAGCTCGTGAACTGTCGACCAGTTAATAAACAGTCTGGAGTCTGTTGATCAAAGACCATCAACTGTTGTGCCCACCTTCTCCAAATCATGAGACAATCATATCAGTGGAAACCGGAGAAATAAATAGAGCATCAAACAAACCATTTACAGAAGTTTGTGTAACTTGCAGACTGTGCCTAAGTGAACCTTGAAATGCGATACCACCAGGCATAGTTTAAACGATTACTCGAACAGCTGAAAACATAAACTCCATCTAGGGGCAAAGCTGGTCGATTTGGAACACCAATGCCGAACAACCGCAACTCTGCAGTGATGTTTCCACAAAGAACTAGATCAGATCCCTCAGAACGCTAGGGACAAACAAAGATATTGCCATCCTACAACCCGATAAGCGCTAAATAGCCACGATCATACATGTTTTTCATTTCGAAGAAAAGATGTCAAATATTCTTTGCCACAAAATCCAGTTTAAATTCAAAACATTCGACAGTTATTGCCTATATGAATGGGAACGACATATCACGAATGAGTTTCACTTTCTCCTTGAAGAAACATTGCGATTTATTAAGAAAGCTTATTGTGCGATTTGCCTAGCAGTCTGACCTCGCTATATATAAAATCGTCGTTTTCCAACGTTCTGTTCATGGAAACTGTTCGGGTATTTCACAACCCCAGGAGAAAATGAAACTAGGACCGGTGATATCGATTCTGGAACAACTGTCATTATACTGCGCATCTAATGTGGTCTTTTTTCAGGAGAAAAACGTAACGATAAATCGATAACGTATCGATTGGCGTTCAAATGGAATGAATTACCGGCGGTATATTTATGGCCCAACTGGGAAATAAGGCCGAACTTAAACTCAAGCAGATCGTTCTATACCAGCAATACACGGATGGTGTACTAAGGATACCACTGAGCGGAACGGCTTTTAAACTATTTGAATGGACTATATCAAAACACACCGGTCAAATAAGAAAAGGAGTGTCTTTGAAAAAAACTAAACTCTGGTTCTTACACGTACACATTGCTCGCACACCGAATGCTGTGACTGATAACTTTATTGCTGGCTCCTTGGAAAGGATATGCCGGTTTTAGACATCATCATGATCATGGAATTCCTTGCGACTTTGGTACAAGAAACATCCCCAGCGTCAGTCGGTGTCTTTTTATTTTGAGAGCGCACCTCTGGCCTTTGTACAACTAATTGCGAATTGCAAGGATCAGGAAGTAAACCCTCGCCACTCGGAAGTGAGGGGGTCAATGAATTTAGTTTTAAAAGGCCAGTCTTATTGACCTTTGTCACGACACCGTCATTGGGCTTATGCGGCTTTTAAACGGGTGTCAGGTGACTAGCCTGAAACCCACCACACCCTGGGTAGTGCCACCGCTGTTTGTTCGCGACTGCTTATTTCTTGCGGTATGCCACAACTTATTCACAGCTAAACTTCTTCGATGAAGGTATCCCCCTAACCACAACCCGGGGACGCGCCTGGTAGCATTCAGCTCTGCTTAACCCGAGGTTATCCAGGAATGGTGTGACTACCGGATCAATGTAACGATGATCACCATGGGCCGTGCAATACCTCAATTTTCACTGTGACACCCCTATTTGGTACATGCGTGGACTCGTTCAGAGACCTAGTCGATTGAGTTAGACAAGTATGTACATCTGAGAACCTTCAATGTGAGCTACTACCAATTGTATGTTAACTGAAAGTCAATGGTTATGGTTCTGAAGTCCTTCAAAAGCAAAGCACCTGTAGACAGACAGACAAGAATCTCAAATTGCGTCCCCAGCAACGCACACGACCAAACTGGAACTACCGTCCAGGGGATGAGAAATTAAGTCAAACAACAAGCAATCGGTCACTGCCTGCACTGCCTGCACAGAGTCTCCTATTACAGTACAACCGTTATACAAGTGCAACCGGTCAAAACTTGTTTCCTCGCACTCAGCAAGTCGAACTCAGTTTATCGATTCGAATGAAGGTGCAAGGTTTTCTACGCCGGTGGGACGGAGAGGCGGATATGTAACCCTACGGTCCGAGCATATTCCGCAACGGGTTCTGGGCCATGTCAGAACAATGAAACCATTGAACGAATTTCCTCGTGTATAGTGCCGATGAAGTTTGAACAGAAAGCTAGAAAACACTGGATAGCTATTTTGACCTGTTCAGGTGGCATCTCTCGTGTAGCAACAAATATATTACGCAATCTCTGCTGAGCGCAAATTGACTACACCAAAATTCACCAATCGTGAGGTGTCTGTAAGCAACACTCTATCACAGCAAATCATTGAAAATTATCTGTTGTTAGTGAGAAGCTCACGGTTACCATAATTTGCGGAGGTGATCG